>DWCF01000031.1:0-84250 GCA_018230265.1 Delias oraia | reverse complement strand
CACGCATGATCCGTATTACCACAGCGGGAAAGAAAGATTACAAAAACCCCTAGTTTAGACAAAATTACAATTAAGAATCTTTTTTTTAAGAATCTCAATTTACGAGTATCTTGCCTATTGTAGATAACTTAGATTATTTTTTATATCATTCTTATTTTAACCTTGAAGGTTTTCTTTTTAACTTTTTATCATAAATAGAAATGTTTACTATGTGTAGTCAATAGAACGATGTAGTTAAAAGCATCCCACCATCATGTCACAGTTGAGGACAGCGACAGTGTAAAACGTTGAACAGCTGACGTTTCGCGGAGCTAATAGCCTGAGGACATGAACTCGGCGACTTGACTCGTCTATTAGAAAAGAGAAATATGAGTTGCCTCTGTTACAGATCATATATTATGCACCAATGATCGGTTGTAGGTTATCATCTGAGATAAATTTATATCACTATTGTGTTTTACATTATATATAAATTTTAAAGTAGATACTAATACTAATAGTAGATATAAAACGTTTTATAAAAAGTGCTTTAGTATAATGTAGGTTGTTGTATAACTAATAGTTTAAATAATTATTGTATATGTATTTGTAGACATATTAACATTGACTAGTGTGGCATACAACTTGCCAAATAGGTCAAAAGGCTCCTCAAATAAAAACATTTTAGGACACGTACTATTTCACAAGTGTGTCACTGGAATATGTCGTTGTATTGAGTCCACTAAGTCTGTTTATTTTGATAACGTAAAGGAGTCAGACTGTCTGGGCTCCAGTTATAATTTATCCAATACTTTTTCTCAATATAATATACTAAGTAATTTAAATTTATTTACTTAGATAAAAGTTATATTATTGTGAATAGAATAGAAATAAATTTGATTCAAATGTTTATTCAATTCGTTGATGTTTGGAATTTTAAATGTGAAAATGTCAAAAGTGTAGGTTACTAAAACAATGCAGCCTTCGCCCACACAACGCCTAGATTCGAAGCAAAGAACGTAGCCAGTAGTCGACGCGTGGGACGGTGGGTCAACGAAAGGTAATGCTTGCAAATAAATTACGTAATGCCATTACGAAACGCGAGACGTAATTGGATTTTCGAACGGAAAAGTTTTCTGATTAATTTTTGTCTACGATTTTTTATAAAAATTAAAGCTATATGAGAGTAGAAGGAAATGTTGCCCACCCAATCAAAATTTTATACGGACTAAATCAATCTTGTTTATTTTATTAAATACATATAATAAGTACAATACTTGAGGTCTCATTGACCCTGATTTTATTTTTTGCTTGAGTGCGGAACAAATGTCGCATGTTGATTGGGGCGTCAAATAGTTTAATGGATCATGCTATGCAGTAAATTTCGTGACCCAACATTATTAAAAGTAAGTAAATGTGCTGTGTAGGTCCTTTAGCATTCGATAGTACTCCTAATACAAAAAAGTTTTAAATAATTGTTTGGTTCATAAAATTGGACATCAATAAAATACCGGCGTGTACCGGCATGTAAAGTACGGCGTGTCACTTTTTGATGACTCATAAGTGAAATTCGTAACGCAAGGGTACAAACAGGCACGGAAAGTTGTGTCTATTTTAAAGAAGATTTTGTTATACTGAAAAACCAAACAATAAAAAGTTCTGCTTTTTTCAATTGTATTAGTCTGCGGGCTATATGTTAACAAAACCATTATAATATTATTGTCAAAATATTACAACCAAATAAAAGTATTAATTAATAGATTTTCTATGTAAGAAATTTGCTGTTATGCAAAATTCTCTCATACTGAACATATTATCATTGACAGATAGTGTAGATGTCGTGTTCATACGTTTGATAAAAAGTCGCCTAATGAAAATTGTAAAACTACCTTTAGTTAATTACTCAAAGAGTTTTTACTTGATTTAACAGAAGATTTGCTTTATATATACAATTATAAACGGGTAACTAAATTGTATTAAAGTTAATATTATAAGATACTGTCTTACATAAATAATTTCCATTTACCTATCAAATCGAGGCGGGCAGGTCCCTTGATGGTAAAATATCACCATCGCCCATAAATAACCTAAATAATAAAATAATTGTTAGATTTTTATACCGTTTAAGCGGTATAACTTTGCGGGCTTCAATTCTCAACACTCAGAAACACACGATACAGATACTATTTCACGCGGGTATTCTGTTAGCTTATTGTATCATTCCGGACGCGTCGTGCAATAAGTGCATCAACATTACTTAAGCATGACCCTCACGTAGAACAGAGTGTATTAATACATTCGGCCAGCCAGTATTAAACACTTACAAATACTAAATACCATTTATAAATGAATACCTATGCTGATAGCTTCTAAGCTAACGGTATCACAAGACAGCTAGGTTACGTCAATCTTAAAATTCAATCAATTTGTAAATAATTTATAATATAAAGTATTTGTTGCAGTCATCAAGAATAAATGCAAGTGGTGACGCCTGTGAACGTCGAGATCCGTGCCAACATGGAGGAGTTTGCATTAGCACGGATGATGGACCGATATGCGAGTGCCGTGACGGGGACTACGAGGGCTCCTTTTGTGAACGTGGTAATTACACACGCATACTTTTATGTAAACGAATATACGAAATACTAAATAAAGGTGAAAAAATTACTTTTCAATTGCTTTTCACCCTTGAGAGCCTTGTTGAAGCATATGCTGACGCACTGATTGGGCCGGCTCGTTCCAAGTGATATCACGGGCTCATAGTATATTCAGCGTGAAACAATAGTTGTATTGTGTTTCGCAGAGTGAGTGAGGATATTGGAGGCTCTTAAAAAGTGCCGCTTAAGCGGCGTAAAAAGCCAGCAACACAACCATTGCGCAGACTGTGGCAAAGTTGATTGCGGGCGGCAGTGTTTTCTAACAATATAGGAGACCCGCCTGTTCCGTTGTCCGCTACAAAATAAAAAATGTGTTTTGTTATGTATGTATATTAAAAATGTGTTAAAATTTTAAATAATTTAACTGATTAGTAGTTATGTCTAGTTTTATAAAATAACAAATATATATCTCGAGAGTAATTATATGGATACATAGGTTTCGAAGCTTTATAAATTATTATGCCACCATTATCTCTAGTTTTTCACATAAAGATACGGACGGATAAAAAGTTACCCTTTGAAAATACACATAGAAAAAGTTTCCTCTTTATCTCTCGGAGTTTTTCTTGTTAGTTTGTAACTTTCGATACAGATTTACATTTCTTGAAAGCACAACGTTGACAGGTAGCTATTTATCAAGTATATTTTTTTATAGTATAGCAGACAACGGAGCAGGTGGGTCTCCTATATGGTAAGAGAACACCGCCGCGCACGGATAACCGCGCCACAGTCCGCGCATTGGTTGTGTTGCCTGCTTTTTACGCCACTTAAGCGGCATTTTAAGGGCCTTCGATATCCTCAATCACTCAAAATAGAGTACACGTACCATTACACATTGAATATTCTGTGTGATATGTTTATATTTTAGATTATTTGTCCTTTTAGATATTATTCCTCATCCGAAAGCTTATTATTGTGTGAAAACATTAATTTTTAATATCTGTGGCATAGATTTTCTTAAAAAATAACACAGTATATAGTCATAAAACACGTATTAACATTTAATGAAGCTGGTTTAATATATCTTCAAGAATAATTTAAATAATGTAATAGTTGTGAAATTTATTAACTTGACGTTTCACTTGTATTCATATCTTCGTATATCACGTCAAACTATTGACAAGACGCGCTCTAGAAAAGTTTCAATCAATGTATGGATTTAACGCAATATAAATTTGAATTTTTTATATCTTCTCAAAGAATTTTAAAGACATTATTAACGCGTTCTTAATATAATTAGTACATAAGTGATTAGCTACATTATTTGAATTTTTAAATAAACAATCGTGTAAGAAACATTAAACTTCTACAACTACACTACACTATATAATATAGTGATATAAATCTTATATGAATTCTGGATTGCTTTGCCTTGATGTATGCCATTTGCTTCATACAATTAATTCTAGAGCTAAATGTGGGTAATTTGGCCTACTCATTACCTACAGGTGCAGCTCGGCAGAATTTCACATGAACTTAGTACTAAGTAATGCTATTCTGTATGGGAATTAACTTATTGTTAAAATGCAAATAGATGTTGCTTGATTTCAACAACCCCTTGCCGTGATTGAACGATTATGCCAATGTTTCTGTATTCAGATCTCAGAGAGAATTTAATAGTGTTATCTCAGATCGTAAAATTTGTTTTTAAATTAAATTTAAATCCATCCATTCGCCAATCCGTGTGCGTGTATCAACAAATATATCCGGTTAATAATAATAGTTTTTTTATTCTATATCGGACAACGGAGAAGGTAGGCCTCGTGTATAGTAAAAAAAGACCGCCGCTCATTAACAACCGCTCCACAGTCCGCGCATTGGTTGTGCCGGCTTTTTACCTCCTGACCTCCGATATCATCACTTAGTGAAACACAGTAGCAGAACCGTTTAACGCTGAGTATTCTGTGAGCCCGTGGTATCACTTCCGACGAGCCGGCCCAATTAGTGTCTCAGCATATGCTTCAGCGTGGATCTCCCACGACTGAATAACAAAAATAGTAAATATATAACCATAATAATATAATAAAACCATAAACATAAAAATATATTAATAAATATATAATATTTATACCACCTTAAATTGATCTTCAATTTATTCGACACTTAAATTAACTAATAACGTGAAAGCTGACAATATTCTAGTAGTTGATAATAAAGTCGAAATAAAGTTTAAAAACTAGTTGATAGTTGTATTGTGCACTAAAGACGTAATTTACTGAGATCACGCTACAGTTTAGTATCTGGACTACTTTAAAACGAGAAACCTTTTAAAGCTTATCCTGGGATATAAGATAAAGTTTCATTAGGACTTTGCTGCTGGTAACTATGTGAAGACTTCCGTTTCTGGCTTTATTCCTAGCAGCCAGATTTGATTGTTCTCTTCTAGGGCTTTACTTTTAATAATATTCTCTGTATAGATATTGAGTATATATTCTAAATCATGTTACATAATCATGTTTCTAAATATTTTAATTAATGCTTTTAGTCTAAAGATAGTATATTTTTTTTGTTCGAAGGATTAAATATGCTAAAAAAATGTAAAAAAATAAGTGCGGTAGACATAATAATAATTAAGTATAAATAATTTATAAAACTATTAGATAAGCAAAAATTATAATAATTAGGGTAAAATGTGATTTATATTTAAAGGACAGGGTAAATCTCATAGAATACTCAACGTGAAACGGTACTTGTATTGTGTTTCGTTAAGTGAGTGAGGATATTGAAGGTCCTTAAAAATGCCGTTTAAGTGGCGTAAAAAAAAGCCGGCAACACAACCAATGCACGGATTGTGGCGAGGTTGTCCACGGGCGGCGGTGTTATCTTACTGCTCTATGCTTACATGCTCCATTGTCCGCTGTACTATAAAAAAAATCTGGATGGAGTTTTTGCTCTGCTAGGCAATACTAAAAGGCTGTAGTAATAGTATTTTATACTTAAGTCTAATAAACTAGTTATATTAAACTTAAAAGTTGATTCTTTGGAAAAAATATCAGCCCATTAAATGTCGAGGCCAAGGCCGAGGTCTTTGTTAATGTAGCTTTTTGAGTTCGTTTGAATGGAAATAACCGATGGCTTACATTAGTAAAAAAAACCTCTTCTAAAATAAACAATCATAATACAATAGCCCTACAATAGCAAAGGATTAAAAGGGTGTCTATTTTGTAAGAAATCAGTGTAAAAAATTGTGATCAGTAATGGATCCGCAACGTTTCTAATTAAAGATTATTGGATAAATTAGAAACCACATTTTGTTCACATTGAGATAAAAAAACAAAAAAAAACAGCTGTCAAAAATTAACTAAATATTCAAAATGGCCCACATACGCCATGAGTACCAACATAACACTACAAAAAATCAAATACATGTAGCCCGCGTAAAAACAAAATTCGTGATACATTTTGCACAAAGTATTAGTTCAAAAAGAAAAAACATCTAATATTTGCTAGGCCTAAGTAATAGATATCGATTTCAAAATTATAAAATAAATGTTTTTATTGCTACAATACTTGAATTCTCTCGTAGAAACAAATTTAATAGTAAATTATATCAGAATAAGTTTGACATGTATCTGAATATGGTTTTTATAAATTATTAAAAGTATTTTTTATTGTTTAAAGCAGTATGATATCTTAATTAAAATTCAAGTAAAAATACAATTTTTCAAGTGAAATATAAAGTACTAAGAAAATATAAATTTTTATTCCGTTGTAGTTTAAATATTACTAAAAATTGAGCTTAGCAAATCACTAAATATCTCAAAGGTAAATGAGAAGAATTTTCCAACTATTAATTGACATCAACCTTGGCATTTTACCTTCTGGGAAATATATTTTACTTATAGAGTTCTCGGTACTTAGAATAGTCCCTAGAACTAATAAAAATTCCTTATAGACCTCTTATTCATGCGACTGGCGGCAATGGCTAAGTTCTATTATACATATATAGTAAATTCATATTATATGGTGGCTGTGCTATTTCCACAGATTTATCAAAAGTATTATGCAAATGTAATGTGATATTGCTGTCTTTATGGATTGATGTCGAGCACAAAATCGATTTGAATAAGATTTGATTTAGAATTTTATCTTTCTTATACTAAGAGATACAAACAAGACAAACTAATAACACAAGATATTATGACTATAGGATTTCTAGTCGCTGGTTAAAAAAAATAATATATGAATACAGAAAAGTATTTTTGAACCTAACATTCAAGAATATTAAGAAAAAGTTAGACCATTAGTCGCCATTTCGATGTGAATTTCGATTCAGTTTCATTCGGAAAGCAATCTAGGCTCCACCGTGCTTTGCATACAGCCTGCAGTAAAGCTTATCGGGGTTTTCTATGGAACCGCTCAATTTTACTGCATTGTGTGTATGAGCTACCAAAAAATCAATACATAATGTCTTCTTTAACTTCAGCTCATATTATTTTTATTACTGTACATAATAAATCATATCGTATAATGTCTATGTTATATAATACAGATATATAATTTAAAATATTTTTCGCTAACAATAATTCCTTATTAAAAGGATAAACAAAGTCTTAATTATTTTAAGAAGTTCGTTCGTCTGTTATACCTATTAAATCTTAAAAGTTGGTCTTTAAGTAAGTTTGCTGATATTTTTGCTTTATCATCATGCTGCAGATCGATCCCATCTTCAAACCATCTGGCAGCTAAAGGGTGCTTGATATTCGATAAAATCCTCCATAATCTATTACGGGACCATCGCAATTTGCTTTTATTAAAAAAGGACTAACAGATGTCAGATTAATACTTTCAATTTAAATCGGTATGATTGTTCTGAGAACTTTATCACTTTTTGATGGCTTTAGTATATTTAAGAAGTGGTTAGTTGGTTTTTTTGTTAATAATAACTTTATTTGTATGGCTCATATATGAAATATAATCCTTTTTAAATTTTATAACTTTATCTGACAAAAGGAAACTATTTCAATAGAATATTATTAAATTTATAAAATGTAATTGTAAATTGGATTTTAAAATGTATCAAATATAGAATAAAATATAAATTAAGCAACATTTTAAAATATACATTTTTATTTAATAAATACCTACCGGTTTTAAATTTGAAGAATCTAATTTTTATTAACATTTTTGAGTGGAACCTTATTAAAATTGAAATTATGTAGATTTGAAAGAAATACCGCTACACTTTTTAAAGTGAAGTAATTATGAGGCACCACCATAGCAATTTATAGTTTAATTTTCAACCAAAAATGATATTTAAAATCTTTATTGAGTTCGATCGCATAATACAGCAACTGAACAGAGATTCAATATTTTTGAAGTCAATTTAAAAAACAAACCTTTTTCTTTTAACATTAATATAATATAAAGAAATATAATAATAATGCTTTCCAACGTTAAATGTATTATTTGAATATAAATAAATAACTACATAAGTAATATGTAAAAGAACTTAACTAAATTTATCTTTAAATACTATATTAAAAAATATTTTTATAAGTTAATTTAAAGTTGAATGAAATGCTTTTGATTTTCTCTTATTTAGCGGTGAGGGACTATGACTACTCCAAGGTAATCATTTTAAAATAAATTGCTCTCAACAAAATTAAATTAGGCTACGTATTTGAGTTGAATTGAAAAATCTATGATGTTTAAATTGTTTCAATGTTCAAAGCGATCTGGCCTAATTTTGTATTTTCAACAAAATCCTTAGAATTCGGATTTTTTTTGGAAAATAATTTTACTCAATTACATTTAAAAATATGTCTGGAGTATTGAAAAATACAACTATATTATTCGGTACATACTAGTAATACAGTTTGTTTTATTGTATTTGTTGACCATATATTTTAGAAGCCATTTAAAAATTACACCATATTATATTCAATTAGGTAAAATTTGTTTTCTTAAATTCATATAAATTGAGAGATAATAAAATCAAGAGCTACGTAGCTAAGTGGTTTTATGAGTCTACCAAGAAGAATATATGGTTCGAATCCCGGTTTGAATAATTATAAATAATAATATAAGGGCATGTCAGTGAGCGGGCGAGTGGCTCAACCGAAGTGATGGGTATCACGGGCTCACAGAATACTCAGCGCAAAGCAGCACTAGTACTGTGTTATGCTTAGTGAGTGAATTATAACCGTATAACCGGCGTAAAAAGCCGGTAACACAACCAAATCTATAAATCGCTAAATCATAAACAAATATTTATCAATTATTTATTACTTTGTTTCCTACTTTTAGCTATACTATTATAAAAATATAATCAATAGATATGTATTCGCAAATCTTAATTCTGAACTCTAAATCGGCATTAATGTCGAAGTGTCACAAATACAGGACAAGTATCCGGGCGTCATGTTCGTGCTATTTCCTGTGACGCCATTACGCGGCCTCGCGGAAACGGCCGAACTCAAACGATTGGAAGCGAACGGAAATTCGAATTTCACTTGATGCTTGAATGTAATCGCTTTTTGAGGGAACTGGAATTGTTTACTTAGAGACAGTATATTTCTCCCTTTTAATATATGATATTTTACAATATTAAACTTATATAGGGAGGCCAGTATTATATGGCCGATGGTATGATATCTATATCAAAATTTATCATTATAATTGAATAGATTTTACTTAATAAATTACTTGAAAATATATGAATAAATGTTTTCTAGCCTCTCCTTATCTTTCTCGGTTTAGAGAATGTCTTAAGAGATAGTAGATAATTATAATAATATAAGATTTATTATATGAACGGTGGCAAACGAGCAGGAGGCTCACCTAGGGCAAGCGATCGTCCGCCCATGGATACCCCTAGCCCTTGTAGAGACGCGGGTGCGTTGCCGGCCTTTATAATATAATAGTATAATGTATATAACACAAAAACAGAAAAAATATATTTAAATAAAATTATATAAATATATAGTATATAAAAGTATACTTGTGCATAAGACCAAACGATCCTTCATTGTTTGCTTTTATAAATTTCAAAATCAGATTGTAAAGCACATTAAATTAAAAGCTGCGTTTATTATTAGTTTATTGATGAAAAATATATGATTTGAGTCTTATTTTACTTATTAAAAAAAAATTGATTTTAAGTAAAACTAAACTAAACTAAAAACTAAATCTTGTAATATATTACACCAGTTATAAATAAAAAAGGCAATTTTATTCGTAAATACCTTTTTTAAAAAGAAGCGTAGATATGTTGTGAACATCAAAGCGAGATCTGCGTAATTGAAAATTCAATTTGGGATCATGATATTTTATTTTGCGTACGAATAATGCAATATGCATGTTTAAACTATAAAGAGAATTTTAATAGCTCTCGTAGTTTATTTCAATGTGTATTTTTGATATTAACAGATAGTATGCTAGTAGAAGATAGAGGCAGATTTAACATGTATTAACAAATTTTATTTATTTAATTTAACAACATTGAAATGGTAAAAACGTGTAATATATTACACTTATCTAAAAGCAAACATAGTAGTGGTGAAATCTGTTGAGAGTGGATAAAAATAATAAAATTATATACATGTACGTAGAAGATATGACAAATTTTGAGATATTATATGTATTCTGTTGGGTAACACAAGAATTTTAGAACTTTTAAAAAAAAATATGATTTGAAATATTATGTTGAATTTTTAAAATTACATATAATATTGAGAATTTTCATCTCGATAAATATAATATGTAAAAGTAGTGGGACTGTAACAGATCCGTCAGGATGAGGCTTCTGTTTAACTAAAACCTTTTTTTGCATGCAAAACATATCTGCTCCATTCCCCAATACAATCATTGAATTACGCGGGTAATGTTGCGGGGTAAAATGTTTTGCAAATATCCACTGTACAGCTAATTTTGATCATTAATCATGCTTTGTTTACTCGGCCTACTTGTGAATTAATTACATAATAATATAGCAGCTTTCGACCGTGACTATGATTGCGTGAACATAATCTAAACTGAATTCAGTTGATAAATCACTTAAATTCAAATAAATTTCTATTTTATATAACACAATGCCTATTTTAAATTGGAAATAAGCTAGTAATAATTAATAAATAGATATGCAGAACTTAGTAAAATAACCATTAATTAAAAAAACATGACTTTTTAAAGAAGCCATAATTGAGAGATATTTGTTTATATAGTGTATCTTCATTGCATCCACAATAGAATTTCGAGTGTGGCAGAATTGCCAGTCACTTTTTTTTAGAGTTTTTACACTTTTTTAAGGTATAGCGGGCAACGGATCAGACGGATCTCCTTTATTGTGAGACACCACCGCCGCCCACGGATAAACGCGCCTCAATCCGCGCATTGTTTTTCTTTCCTTACTATAATTGTATTTACGGCAATAAACAACAACCTATATAACATACATATATATAGTTAATCTTTGATAAAGTTCAACATTGTCGCTATGAAAAATAGTATGGTGTTTGCTTTATTACTAAGAATAAACAAATGAAGCCATTTAAAATCCTTTTGAAATTCAAATTCACGCCCATAATATAAATGAGGTTGCACTTAATACTAAAGCTTAATGCAAACTATAATGCAACTAAATGAAAGTTTGCAAAGTTCTACCCTAACTTGGCACATTCATCAATTTCGTAAGCTTAAGGTGTTGCGCACCGATTTCATTTACAAATTTTCAAGTATGCAAGCAAACTATAAAATATCATTATTACAAAGTGAACATTAAAGTAAAAAATGGATTAAAGATTATCATTTACTATTTATTTTTATGCATTATAAATGATCTTTGTAAAGTTGATGAAAATTTATTTTTTTACAAATATCTCTAAGAATGTATTATCATCAAATGATGTTTTTCAAGAGTTCTTTGAAGTACGTATTATATATTATATTATTATTACGCGTTATATATAATATAATGCCTATAAAAACTTAAAGATTCATAAATTGTCTAGGTTTTTAAAGAGAGTGCAGTGGCATGTTTGTTATATTTTATTTTCATTTATTTGTTTCAGATAAAGCGCCTTCGGAAGCGACATTTAGAGGTGCAGAATTCCTCTCCTATGATTTGACACAGACAGGAGGTGAACCGATTGTCAGCACTCAGGATGTCATATCACTTTATTTCAAGACACGCCAGCCAAATGGTCTTCTATTCTACACTGGTAATTTTTACTCGACTCGACCAAAATTGTTATGCCATTTAATTGTGTAAGTTATAGACAGATATATGCTGTCCCGGAATATATCGCTATAACTTGTCTCTATAACTCAACTTATCGTTACAGCAGCGTTAGTAAAAATACTATCGTTCGATCGTTTTATCTTCGACTTCGACTTGCTATGCAAATCCGACTACCACGAGAGGCATTTCATTTTTCGGTTGAATACATATAAAGCAAATATAACGTCACTTTCTATTGGTGAAAGAATTTTCAAGATCGGTTTTGTAGATCTAGGGTTTACTCCATACAAGTTCACAAACATACAAACTGTTTATAATATTATCATAGAACTGACAACAATGTATTTAAATTCATAAATAAATAAATAGTTTATAAAAAAGTAATCATGAATCATAAATAAAAGCGTAATTATCGTTTTGTTTCACTAATTATTTGTTTATTTCAAAGCTTGCTTTGCCTATAGTGCTGTCTAGTGTTGGAAATGTCATAATAATATGTTCCATATTGTTTTCTTAGGCCACGAAGCAGATTACCTTAATCTAGCTGTTCGCGACGGAGGCCTGTCTCTAACAATGGGGCTTGGTAACGGCAAACAAGAGATGCATATAAAGCCCTCCAAGACTAGATTCGATGACCACCAGTGGCATAAACTAACAGTTAGAAGAAAAATACAAGAAGTGAGTATTTAGTCTACTTGATAAAATAAAATTTGACATTTAATATTATCCTCATACTTATGTAAACATAATATTGATATTTAAGGCGTTGAAGCTAAAAAGTTAAAATAAATAATGTAAAATGTAACTTCTTTAATTGGTAAAGAAATCATATGTCATCATCAACATATCTTTACTATCTAAAAGCTTTATTTTTTATAAATAATAAAATCAAGTTTTATCTATATTGAGGCATTTAGAATTCATATTTATGTATTTCTACAGTTCGTGATTATTAAAATGAGGTTTTTAAGGATACATTTTATTCTTCAAAGTACAACGGTAATATGAAAATGATATTTTTTTACGTAATTGCTTATGAGTTTCATAAAATCAAAATATTTTATGTAAACATATAGTTTCTTTTTAATTCTAACACCTGTTTTAGAAAGTTCGGTACTTAATTGAGTGTTTTATATTGAGTTTAATACTGAGTGCCTTACCAGCGTATTTAGGTATGTGTTAATAATGTATTTAATTTTGCATAAATATGGATAGTAAATTGTTTCCATAATATTATTATCAAGTTCAATAACTTCGAGGCCTTTAGTTATTTATACTAACTCGTGCGTGAGGGATTGATGCCTTCAATATTTGATTGAAACCATCGATTGTGTATGGAGTTGTTTATGACCGATACATTCTATAGAAACACGATGTTTTCGTCCAATACTGTAATTCGATTATATTGTATTTTTCATAGTGTTGATCGTAGTGTTACTACGACTATTGAGGACTTTTTTAGAATTTTTAAATTATATTGGTTCCACGGTCTATTCGCACAAAACCCCACTTTTAATGATTTTTACGAGGTAACCTCATTGCGTAATGTAGATATGTTTAACACCCTCACTGCTTCCAATATACAAACTATAGCTATATATATATATATATATATATAGATTGGAAATAATCCATGTAAAATATATAACCTAAAAATTTCGTATTTTTCTTGTTGAAATGTTATATTCAATGATAAATGCGGTTACTTTTGATTTATTTTAGAAGAAGACATTATTTTATAGACAATGCTAACCTAAACAAAAAAGTACTTCCTCACTATGAAACTAGCGTTACGTGTATCATTTACATTAATATAAGCATATAAACTTAGTTTTATTACAACACGCCTCCTTCAATGTTAAATCATTCTAAATTATTCTGTTCTTTATAAATTTTGTCTTATCTAAACTTTTAGTTAACATGTATGCTAAATTAATATTTGTCTCTTTTTAATAATATCAATTATTTTCTTCTCATTTATAGAATGATATTGCAATTCCATGTGCTTTGAATTTATTGTAAAACTGACATCTTTAGAAATTGCATTTAAGTTATCTTCATACAATTTAATTGGATCACTATAGCACGTGATAAGTTGACTACAAGCCTCCCACCCCGAGCACTTCTGAAGAGTGCCGACAATGGGTTCGGCTGCGCGAGCGGCGGAAATGCTTCACTGGTTCAGTCACCAAATTGCTTTCCGGTTATCGCATGCGCGCCACCGCTCCTGTCCTGGCCCGCGCGTCGACAGTCGCGACATTTTTATTTATTGCTTTGATCATGTGACGCTTAACAAATAAACCTGTAATACTAAAATCCCGTAGTAAACTTTGTGACGGACGATCGAGTAAGTTTTATGGCTACAAATATAAACCGCTATATCACAAAATTTAACATCAAATTTTTCGCTGAACAAGTTTCTTATGAACAGTAACTCTGTCACTGCCTCAGACATAGCAGTATATTACTAGGTGACCCGGCAAACGTTGTTTGGCTATGTAAATAATTTCTAGAGAACTTCTAGTGTAGAAAAAATAATCTACTTATTGGAAGTGTATAAGAATATAAGTGAAAAAGATGCTGTGACCGATGAGGGAATATTGTTTTAAAAAAAATTCTGTTGAAGTTAGAGCTCTTATATGTAAACACAAAAACTAATTCCTAATTGTAATGTAAAATTTAACTTTCACCGCATTCGTGTTTCACCATTCCCAACAATATTTTCGTTATAAATAAGAAATAATAATATTTGATTTTAAAATAAAGGTAAAAAATAATTACAACTCAAAAGCCTTAGTTTGCGGGAACCCGTGACACGTGTTGAGTATTTTGGAGGTTATGTTATCACTTGATTAACTGATCGTGCGAATTACATTCACAATTTTGTAAAGAATTATATTCAATAACATTAGTTATTAATAAATAAATAATAAAATAACTCGAGAATATATTTGATATGAGAGTTACACTGAAATAGTGAAAATATTGAACTACTGCGCTTGACGCAAAAACACTTATAATAGCCGAAAACTGTACAGGGAAAGAAGTTTTTTTTTAAATTCACAGCTTCTCGCGGACTGTGGGAGAAGGGAAATGATTCTTTATACCAATTGCGATATTGACAACAAAACACTAGATTATGTAACAAAAAACATTTCTAAAGTTAGGTTAAGCACAAAATATGACTTGTTTTTGTATCAAATAATATATAATATGTAGCTTTTAAATATTTCTATTTTGTATCATTATATAATAAGATATTTTTAACAAATTTACTAGCTGTAATTTTATAAACTTAAAATTATTGTTTCAGATAACACCTTTTACCAGTTTTTGTCGGGTAAGTTAATTAAAGAATACCTATCTAAACATAATAATATTTTTCTATGGTTAGTTGTGTTCTTATTACACGGAGATAATTGAAAACGTAATTATTAATTTTTCCAAACATTGGAATTTGGGTATGATATTTTATTTGATAATATAAATATATACATTATATCAATTATAATAAAACTACATATATTATATCGACAAAAATAATTCCACTAAAACAGTGGTTTAAATAAAACAGTTTTTGTTAAAATCTGTAAGATTAAGTGTTTCAACAGCAGACATAAACTAAGAAAATATAACTCCCAACCTCATAAGTTTTAAAGTAGTTTAAATCACAGACTAACGAAAGTATATTAATTTTATTTGTTGATTTTATAAACTTGTATTTTTGACTGAAATCAATAAACTCGCTAAGTCCACACGATTCATCACAAATAAATATTATAGTACAAATAAATGTATATTTACTAGGGTGACCTAGTTTTAATTAAGATCAGGTCTCAAACTATAACTATAACTAATTTAATCAGAATCCGTAATATTTACTTACCTTTTAAAAGCAATAAAGGTTTCTAAACAATTTTACGATTGCCCGTATTCTAAGTCGTTATAAATTCGGGATGAAAGGTTGCGGTCGACTAAGTGACTAACTTCACTTACCACAAACATGACTAATTTCCGCAATGAGGGAATATTACATAGCTTTCTGTATAAAAGGCCGGTTTTTATTTATTAACCTCTAAAAGGCAACTTAATTTTTAAAGTCATATCTGAGATCTTCGCTGCAGTGAATGAAATAATAAACAAAATACAACACTGCCATCGTCTCCAATTGTAATAGATTACACATACGTGAAAATTTTTTGAAAAAGTACAGCTATATTGCCGAATTTCTATTGTCACCTAACAGTTTATATACAACCACGCCCACCACGCACGGAATATATATAGCGAATTAATTTAGTGCATTATACAATGCATTCATATTAATGTAGCCTCGTCCCATTCGTAGTAAGAACTCTAAGCTTCTATATACATATATATTTAACATCATTTTAAGATGTTTAAGTGCAGACAATTTTCATCTATACATCCAAATCTTCTACTTCCATCGCTCTTGTTTTATTTACAGCACATAATTTTATTAAATGCAAATGATTTATACTTAATAAGAAGCGAATAAAAAAGATAGTTGTACGTCTGCGATAGCATTTTCATATTCTGCTAATAATAATGAATAGATTTCTGTAACAATAAATGATTGCAGACATTAGCGAGTGGGTACATATAATCAAATCGATGTATAGCCAGCTACTCAGTTCAAGGCTTCAGTAATAATTCTCCACACAATACAATACTCTATCAAAAGATATTGTAGCTCGATAAGTACTTTACTGTTCCCAAAATAGGCCAAGGTAGTAATTTGACGGGTTAGTAGAAATTCAGACGGTTTGAAGGAGATCGTTTAAATTGAATAATTCCAGTAAGATTGAATAGTGGAATGATCTTATTACATTTTCACACTAGTTAATGAATTTATTATAAAAGCAATGTATGTAAAAGTGTCTAATGAACAGAATAATGTATTTTAATGACTTAATCTAGATATATATATGTTTCAAACTCAGGAAATAATCCACGTTAAAATAAGGATACATTTCATGTTAATATTATAACGTATTTACAGTATGAAATGTGTGTGAATAATTTGGGAATGGAATATAGCTGACATCAAAGTTCCGTACTAACCAACGTTTGCCGACAAACAGGGAACATTAATCATGTCTTGTAGATTTCTCTTATCTCGCAAATGCAATATCTTAAATACAAATGGTGTATATACTAAGTGTGGTGGTATATATTGGAGTGTTATATCTATATCTAAAGTGTGTATGATACCACGGGCTCACAGAATACCAGCGCGACATCCTAACTTGTAATATGTTTCTCTTATTGAAAACTAGTGAAAAGATCGGAGACTTGAGATACCGCTTAAGCAGCGTAAAAAGCCGGCAACATAAACAACTAAGCGCGGATTGTGTTTGCGGTTATTTATGGGCTGTGATCTTTTACTGTAAAGGAGACCTGCATGCCTTTCTTCCAGTAATAAAGAACCGTCAATTAAAGATTTGAACATTAGGTGTATTTTCTTAGTAATTGCAGTTTTGTATAAATGGCGCTACTATTCAATCGAGGAAACTGTCATTCAATAATTGACTTTAGTAATGTGTAATTCATATAATGTGACTATCAAAAATGTATATAGTATTTGTAAAAACGTTTGATTTGAATAATTGAAAAAATATACGTCTGGGCGATAAAGATGGTAACACTTTTCGCTTATCTTTTACGTTATACATTTACAAAACAAAAGACCTGGGCACGCGAAGTTGTAAGTGATTTTCTACAGAAAATCTAATCTATTGAATCAGCTGTGGAATCAGCTGCCAGCAGGGGTATTTCCAAATCAATACGACTTGAGGACCTTCCAGAAAAGAGCGTATACTTAACGGCCGGCAACGCACCTGCGGCTCTAAAAGGGCTGGGGTTATCCATGGACGGAGGACCGCTTTCCCTAGACGAGGCTCCTGCTCATTTGCCACCAATGGTCTTAAAAAATAAATTATTGAATACTTTAGGATTTTTTTTATTGAAAATATTTTGTAGTATGTAAATCAAGTTTAACTCTTTTTAATATAATCTTTAGTTATCCGGTAATACTAACGGAATTTAGTCCAGTTAAATTATTTGTGAATTACCTTCATGGAAGTGATAAAACCTATATTATGTGTCATGATATAAAATGGTAAAGGGGCAATTTCGCAAAACAACTATACCGATTCGTTTAACTGCTACATATAAATTTTATTAATGGTCTTTGCCTAAGAGAATGTGCTATTAGAGGCTTCTCCAAGAATTGATGTTTTAGAGGGAAGCTGTATGTTGGGTACAATGTGGAAAGAAATCTAAATTATAATACAGTACTCACATGTCTATAATAAGAATGAATTTTTTTAAGGATAAGTGGTAGTATAGAGTTGTTATATTTAGTGCGTAATGGAAAAATTTAATTACAATTATAAAAAAGCGTGAATAATTAAAGACATTAGAACGTTATTTGTATGAAAATTATACTAATTTAACCGTCTAACATTTATTTTAATGAATGCGGTGAAAAACGACCAAAAGGATCACCTAGGACAAGCGGTCTTTCGGGCATGGACACCCCCAGCCGTTGCCAAGCCGTGGGTGCGTTGACGGCTGTTTAGGATTTTTTTGAAGGTCACCAAATCATACTGGTTACGAAATACCTCTGATGAACAGAGATCTCATTCCAAACAAGATGCCTTTTAAAACGCTCAGTTTTAAGGAAGACTATTTTCCAGGTTTCTGCGGTAGTGGACGATGTATATTCTGAGCATGCCCACGTGGCTGGATCATTCACAATGTTGGCGAGCTCGCGGGCGCATGTTGGGGGATCCCTCAACACCAGAGCACTACCTGGTGCGAGAGTTCACACCAATTTTATAGGCTGCCTGAAGAAGGTTAGATGATTGCATTTTATACTTGTGGCTAACTATTTTTCTCATTGTTCATATGTGGTGTACGCGACATTGTGTAATACAGATTAAAAATAATAATATTTTGATATTAAGAGATAGATAATAACAGATCGTTGCATACGAATTTTCTCTTTTAAAAATCTTGAATCTTTTAGATATTTTACAGTTATTTTGGATGATAAAATTGGTATTGAATTTAAATTTTTTGTAGAATATATCAAACATATAGTTTTGCTAGGTCTACGGTGCATTTTTTATTTATAAAAACAAATTTTATTTATAAAATCTATTAAATATTAAATATGAATAAATACCTAAATATTATTTAAATTGATTGGTGAATACCTGTTTCCATGTTTTGTATTAATGTTGTAACAAAGTTGAATCTAGTATGGTAATACATAATATATATAATAATAAGTCGGTCTGTCTGTTTTTATTTATCTTAATTGAACAAGCAATATTGTTGTCCCCAGGGGTCGTAATTCAGCCAATAGCTAAACTGTTTTCCTCCCTCAAGATATTCCTACATGAAATATGTATATTTCAATTTATGCGATGAATCCGATAACACTTAGGGATTTTAAGAAAGTTTACATCTCAAATTTTACGTTTAATAAAAGTGATATAAAATTAAATATACAAAGAAATGTCAATTACACAAATTGTACAAAGAAATAAACAAATATTTCAAAGTGATTTAATTACCTTACAAATAATGACGGCTGAGTGATTTTCAAAGGGAGCATCATCAAATTTTAAGAGTAAAACAAAAGTATACCTATGCTTTATAAATTCTTATAAATTATATATCACGTTGGATGTTAATACATTAAGAAGCTATGTTATTCTTTAATCTGATGTAAAATTGGTGTATTATTTTTATTACATACTTAAATAGACGCAATTACTTAAAAAGACAAAAAAGACCTTTAATAAGTGTATTATGTAAAAACTGTTATTTAACCGAAGGTGGAGTTCTCTGCTGATACCCTTCGCCTCAACCTCATAGACCTGGCCCGGACTGGGAGTAAACTTATCACGGTCACTGGACGTCTTGAGTACGCTTGTACTGCTACTGACTCGGCCGATCCTGTTACCTTTACAACCAGGGATGCTCATTTGGTAAGTAATACAATATGGCTCTCTTTCAGAAGGGGTTAATGGGATTTTTCACAGACTCTGCCTGTAATAAGCAGAATTGCAACCAAATGTACGCTCAGTTGTTCAAAAAAATAATAAAGGATACAATTAAATAAAAGTCTTTATTATATTCATATAAGATCTTATATATTATGTTATAGTTATAAATGAATAAACTTGAAGTTACTCTGTCAACAAAGTATTTATTTATTTTTAACATATCTATTAAAATATCCAACATCTGGATTACACACAATAAAAGTTATGCAAAATTACGAATTCTGATTTAAAATAATTTTAATATTACTTTTAACATAAGTTTATTTCTTTATCGCCATTAAATTGTACGATCTCACTCGTGGGAGAGCCATGCTGAAGCGTATGTTGGCACACTAATTGAATCGGCTCGTCCTAAGTGATACCACGAGCTCACAGAATACTCAGCGTAAAATGGTACTTGTTCTATGTTTCGCAGAGTGAGTGAGGATATCGGAGGCTCTTAAAAGTGCCGCTTAAGCGGCGTAAAATGCCGGCAACAAATGCATGGACTGTGCCGCGGTTATTTATGGGCGGTGGTGTTCTCTTACCATATAAGAGACTTACCTGCTTCGTTGTCCGGTATAGAATCAATAAAAAAAAGATCACCCTACATACATCCAATGTACATAAGCATTGATAATGATTTCCGCGGCAAAATTCAAATGAAGAAATACAAATTTTTTGACAATGTAATTTAATGTAAAATATCTCTTATTTATTTAAATATACCTATAGAAGAAAATCGTGTTATTACTGTATAAAGATTTAACAACAACGAAATAATTACATGTAAGAGAATGTTGATTTTGGTGTGTTAAAATATTAATTTACGTACATTGGTTATAATTGATTTGGCGGACTCAGTTAAAATTGATCAACAAATCGAATGATCCTCATTACGCATTGTACTGGTCGTGTAAACGTTTAATGCGGTCGTAGAGTGTAATTAGTGTGAAAATACCAACCGCTGATATTTATTATTATATTTCGAAAAGATATGCACTAACAATCCGTTTGTTTTCTGATTGCAAGAAATATTCGGTGAAATGAATATTTTTGTGAAACATTTTATTTAAACAATAGTTAAAAATATCATTAAATAGTTTCTGGCGAATATCTTCTTATCGTTTGTGATAAAAAAATCGAATTTTTCAAATACTTTTATGTGATTGGAAACAAATTTTTTTTAATATTTTATATACCGATCGTCTATATAAACTAATATTCTTTTTATTTGGTGTATTCGTTTAATTTTATATGAATAAAGTTTGTTTAAATATATTTTGCATTAGTAAGTAACGAATTGTATAAAATAAAATATTTATATAAGTTACTGTTTTATATCTGAAAAAAAAAACAAATATATTTCTAGTTTCTACTTTTCATGAGCTACTTGTTGGTGAAACATTACTATTAATGTGAGACAGGGGTTGACCCAGATTATCCTCAAATTTATCTAGCCGCAGATCACGTCTCTCTCACCTCATTAGTTGGCAACACATACTGAGCACCGATTAAATACGACCATAAAAATCTATAATACTGTCTATTAGAGGAAACTGGTGTATCAAAGGAATCCTTGTAACGCGAGGCTATTGAATTTGGCCGAGAACTCTCTCATCTATATGATTAGATCGCAACAGAATCGATTTGTGTTGACGCATGGACGTTATACGGAATGGTACAATAAATGTTATAATATATTCTGATTGTTTACTCTGAGAATATGTAGGGTTTTTTGTTTATATGGCTTTCAGAGTATAGTACGCTTCATTAACTACGTATCATAAGACCTCTACACCTGGTACTTTCGAAACTTTTCTAAAACCCTTCCTATGTCAGTTTTATTAGTAAATATACATAACAAGTATTTCTATTGAAAAAGAACGACATTTTCTTTTCTTTTTCTAAGGTATCTTTATAGAACAAATAATGAACCTCGAGCTTAATGGTTTTAAAAGTGTACAATGAAGCGACAGTTATCGAGTTTGAAACCAGATCCGAACAATTATAATTTAATTTAGAATTTATTTGCTCTCTATAAGGGCTTCACAGTGACCGGGCGAGTGTCTTAATACTGTCGCAAGAGTGGTAGAGCCATGCTGAAGCATATGCTGACGCTATATCATAAAAAAATAAGACTAGATAGAATTCTCTACGAATCTGGGAAGTCCGATAGTACATACTACATAGGTACTTATCATTGTTTATTTAATAATTTGATACGAACGATCAACATCAACATTTAAAAAATTATAAAAATATATTCAATTGTTTGTTAGACGTCTTTTTAGACGTTGGATAGCAGTATAGCTAGATAGAAACTTATTTAATATTATATATTTAATTATTTAGTTATAAATATGTAAAGAGAATATATTTCTTTGATATTTTAATTATAACTGGTTGGTAAAGCAACGTAAAAAGAAATGTGACAGATGTCATAAAAACACGCATTTTTTTGTAAAACTTTAAAAAAAGATAAAATAAGTAAAATATTATTTAAGAGTGTTATTTTAAATAATATTTAAATGTCGTGTTATGTTATAGTTGTATTTTATATAATTTATTAATAAATATTATATATTAAAATAAAATATTTATATTTAGAGCAATACGTTGGCGTATTTCATTTAATTTACGATCCATAAGAAAATTTGTCATACATATATATTTAAATTAGGTATGAGACCGAAATTTTAATGGATTTATTTCCTTTTACGTATGTTACATCGCAGTTACATAACAGCGAGCACAACAATACTCAATAAATAAATTTTTATCGCGTTCACAATCTAGCCCTTTCCTCGCCCGGGGTTGAGGTCGTTCGGACCGTAATTGTCTAAATCATTTTAATTCTACGAAACCCAACGCAAATGTATGTGACATTAATAATATTTCTATGGACGTTCATTATTATTGCGATAACATCTATCGATTCTCTCTGCTTTGGAATTTTGTATTACGAAATATTTTTCTACTAAATAACTACATTTTGTAAACTGTATTGTTAAGTGTTATACGGAAATGTGTGTCTACGTTAATGACCCAAATTTCTGGTTAATAAAATTAGAGCTATTTGTACAGCTACGTGGTATACGCGTTTTGTATTGCGATCCACTTCCCTTTGATACAAAATCTTCGGTTGTGAAGTCAAAATGGCTATTTGCTTTTGAAAAACGACATTAATGGACGAAAGGATTTGCCTTATTAGTGGTAAATGGTTTTCACTAGTCTGGTAGAAGCCCGAACACAGATAAATTTTATTATTATTGATCTAAACTATATACTGTAAGTAAGAAGAATAACAATGACAAGAAGAGGTATCGTTTTCACGTGAAAAGTATTTTCACGGTAGTCTGTAATCATTTATTCTCCCCAGATCCTACCGAAGTGGGAAGCGGTGAAAACTGGCACGATTTCATTCAAGTTTCGCACGAACGAACCGAACGGCTTAATTCTTTTCAACATGGGCGCGAAGCCACCAAGGGTAGGTTGCACGGTAAGGGGTGAAGCTTTTGGGGTTGGACCGTAACTGAACGAGTGATCATTCATCATTAATCATCATCGGTCATAACATTGATCATAAATAAACTCATCATCATTTCATGCCCATCGAATTCGGTGATTGCATTAAATAGAATACGAGGGGATTTAGATTGGATATTAAAAGATGCAATCTCCCAATCTCAGTGGATAAGGCAGGGTTCAAGATTAATTGTCCCTTTAAAACATTCAACGATTGTCTAATGAAATTTTCTCTTTAACCGTGAGTTAACTTTCTGAGACACATTTATGCTGTTGAATTATTATCCACTGAGCAAAGCTGCATGGTAGGTGATGAAAAATGGAAATCAAATCAATCAAACAATCGTAAGGGAATTTGTGTATGGTACCTTATAAAGTTTCACCCACTTTATAACATTGGAGTGTTGTGTTATTGTAATCGATGTGCACGTAGAATCCCGAGCACATGACCCAAGCGACCTCGCACCCGACCTAAGCAGCAAACGTTGGTAAAACCATCTGTTAATTTTAAGCTTTACACTCAAAGGCTTTATTAATACCTACACAAATTCACACCAAGCTTCACGACACAATATTCTTTGTTTTCTTTGATTCATATAATAATCTATGCGACAGTATACATTGTGTGTTACGAAATAGACCCTATTATCTATTGATAGATTCCTATTTGAGTTCTAGGCCGTTGCTTTTGTTACGAATTTTCTTTGTAATATTAACAACCTTTTTGCATGCAACCTTTCCAAAGGCATTATGCAAGTTTATTATTATAAATTGCATGCATCTCGTGCAACGCTAAATATTTTTTCAGCCGTATACAACAATGAGTAAACTTATTATGCACTATAGCTCTTGTGGAGGTTTACATTACTGCCGCGTATATGTGGTTTGTAGCATAACATTTTTAATATGCAGCTCAGTTTAGTTAGTGAATGCACGTCGTGTCTATTTCCTTTTCAATATACCCGAACGAAATAACTTCCTCTAGCAAACTCTCACCTTGAGAATATAGAATTATACTTAAATGAAAACACATTTGTAGCAAACTTAAGTGATTATACCTCTTCTCTTGACATAATTTGAGTTGCTTTTCTTATTTTATAGTAATTGCTTATCTTAATAGATATATTAGATATATTAATTGTTAAAATGAGTATGGGGAAAACAAGATAAATATAAGGTAAATAACCTTTCGTCACTTGTAAGTGTAAATCTGTTCTTTCAGGCCGACTTGTTCGCAGTGGAAATGTTGAATGGATATATATATGTACACGTAGATCTTGGGTCTGGTGGTGTCAGGGTTCGGGCATCGAGAAGACGTGTTGATGACTCACATTGGCATGAATTCTTACTCAGAAGAACGGGAAGAGATGGAAGGGTTACCGTTGATGGTGCAAATGCCGAATTCAAAACACCCGGTTAGTTAATTCTTTGTGTATTGTATCATAATTTCAGCCATAGATCGTTCACTCCTGGACATAGGCCGCCACTTCTTCTCCATGTATGTATTATATAAAATTCATGTATTCAATAATTTAACATCAGAATCCACATAAATTGATTTCGAAAGAAACTTCTGAAATATTAACAATTTAAATTTAAACATATTTCTTTTTTTTGTAAATTCAAATTACGTTTCTGAGAATAAATTACACCTACAGATATTTTTATTTCCAGCAATTCGTTGTTTTTATTAATAATTTCATTCGCATCTGAAGTTAAAAATAAAGTAATGTTATTTTAATTAATAAATTAAATTTTCTAACAAAATATTTAACTAACGTAATTACTTGAAATGGAAAATGTTTTAACGGATAATAATTCATTTTTCAGGAGAATCGAATCAATTGGAGTTGGACGGTCCACTGTTTGTTGGCGGATTAGGGTCAGAGTACTCAGCGGCTAGGACGCCACCCGCTCTGTGGACTGCGGCCTTGAGACAAGGCTTTGTGGGCTGCATACGGGATTTAGTTCTGAATGGAAAGCCACAAGACTTAACGGCCTATGCACGACAGCAGGACTCCGGTTAGTTAATGCCTTTGTGATGGCTTGAACTATCGTACAATGTAATCGTAAACGGTTTTAAGGTCTTTTTTTGTCTATGGAAGGTATTAAATAATTGTTTTATATAGTTTTTATAAGTGTGCATATATTTATTTAATGAGATATATTTAATATATTTTTATGTACAATTTCAGCATCTGTGCGGCCTGCATGTCATGTGTTGATGAAACAGTGCGTGTCATCGCCGTGCCAGCATGGCGGCATCTGCTCTGAGGGTTGGAACAGACCTCTTTGTGACTGTTCTTCGACCAACTACGGCGGACCTACTTGTGGACGAGGTAGATACTACAGAATTACATTTTTTTGTCTTTTACGGTTCTATAGATAGAAATTATGTTGATTGAGAATTAAATAGCTATAAACTTGTCTTAATTTATATTTCTTATTATTCGAATGTATTAAATGACGTAGCTTAGGTTTAAACACAATAAAATGTAAATAGTGTAGTAATGTGATGATTCGTTTGATATCGCAGAATATAGAGAGACTGCTATTTGTTGGAGCGCACGGCTGCAATTAGGCGCGAAATTCAAAATAAAATTAAAAATTATTTTGATTTTTAAACGGCGATTGTATAATTTTCAGAATCTGCAACAATACTCTTAAATGGCAGCCAACATCTCACAGCTTCCTTGGGTTTGGAGCACGTAACGCAGACGGAAGAATTACTTCTCAGATTCAGGACAAGCAAGGCTGGCTTATTGCTTAGGACAGCTTCAGAGAATTCCGCGGATAGAATAGAGCTTGCTGTCGCTGCTGGGAGAGTACGAGCGAGTGTGAGATTAGGGGATCGCGAGAAGGTGAATGTTTTAATCAAGTACATCCTTTAAGTAAAATATGTAATTATTTATTTAGTATTGTAAATAAGCGACAGTTATCAATTTGAACATAGGATATAAAATTAATACTCAGTAGTAATAGTTTATTAATACTTAATAGTATTTAATACTAAAAGTTTTGCTTAAGAGAGCCATGCTCACCAGTGGGAAAGTCATGCTGACGCACTAATTGGGCCGACTCTTCCGAAGTGACACCATGGCCTCACAGAATACTCAGCGTGAAACGGTACTTGTACTGTATTTCGCAGAGTGAGTGACGATATCGGAAGCACTTAAAAGTGCCGCTTAAGTGGCGTAAAAAGCCGGCAACTCAATCAATGCGCGGAATGTGGCACGGTAGTTCATGGGCGGCGGTGTTCTCTTTCCATAGAGGAGACCCACCTGCCCCATTGTCCGCTATAGAATATAATAAAGAGAGCACCGACACTTGACCGCGTTTGTATGTGAAGAAAATAATAAGTGTATAAGAAGTAGAACTGTATTTCCTTTAGCCTCTATCCTAGCTCAGACATGTAGTATTGTTTTTCAGAACCTCCTTGCTGGTAGCAACGTGGCGGACTCCTCATGGCACACGGTCCGTTTTTCCCGTCGGGCTTCGAATCTGAAGCTGCAGGTAGACGGCGGACAGCCAGTGCGCGGTACGTTATGTA
Organism: Delias oraia; assembly: GCA_018230265.1. Taxonomy (NCBI): domain Eukaryota; kingdom Metazoa; phylum Arthropoda; class Insecta; order Lepidoptera; family Pieridae; genus Delias; species Delias oraia. The sequence goes on along the minus strand of DWCF01000031.1, from coordinate 57,274 downwards.
CGTATGCACGGGACACCACCCGCACTTTTCATTTTACCCTTTGTACACGGAATAAGGTTGGTTTGCCCCTTTTAAGCTGTGGAATGATTCAGAAAATTCTTCCTACTTCATATATCCAGATAAATAGAAACATATTTTGTCCATTTGAAATAAAATCTGATAAATCTAAGATAAAACCGATCTGTATGATCAATTCTTATAGTTTTGATCAAGCGAGGGCTAACACCTAATGTGGCTGCTTTATTAGTTTAAATATTGTTGATTTTATAAAAAAGTAAACTTATCTCTAAGATTTGTTGTCTAAATCTAGAAAGTAATTAATAAGCGACCTTTGTTAGTGTTCCCACTAGATATGATTTAGAAGCTTTTTATTTTATTTCTAGCTGGCACTGTATCTCACTCTTCTGTTCAATTTATGCTTTTCATTTCTTCATTTCTGTAGTTTTCCCGTAGTTTTCCTAGATTGTATTTTAGTGGTGTCTGTTCGACTCATGAATGATCGAACCCATTCCTTTAATATTCTAAGTATATTATCAAATAAGTGTGATTTTAACATGGAACTGATTAGTTTAACTGATTGTATCTGTGAATATAGTTTATTCTCACTATGGATCAGTACAAGTAGTTTGGGTCATGTAACGCGTATATTGCACGGATTGTGTATAAATTATATTCAATCTCATTCTTTGTATTTTAGAATGCCTGAGGTGGAATCATTGACGTTGTCTGGTATTGAGGTATCACCAATCATTAAAGAGCCTCATAGTAGGTATTTCGTATGTGAGAACATTCGTAATTGCATTTTGCCATAGTAGAACAGATTCCACCCATTGTATTTCTTCACTCTCACAGCCAAATTGCAAACGACATAAAAATTTTTTACTAGGTTGTTTGATCGTTTCTTAATTTTGTAAAGAGGTAATAATGGCTAAATAATACTTGAAACTTTCCGTATCTTTTTTTTCGGCGTCTATACTCAGCTTTGCTCTATGTAAATCTATGTGCTGATTGGTTTGTAAATAGGTGACAAAAATGATCGATGGAGTTTACTTTTGCTATGTTTTTTTATTTGAAAGTCAATGTTGTGTTTTAAGTGTCTGAAAGTGGCGGTACTTATTGCTATTGATATATTCCAGCCGAGACTATTCTGGGAAAGGCGTCTACTTTAGAGATATCTACGCTGCACCTCGGTGGCCTTTATCATGCCGAAGAAGAAATTCAAATGACATCCACGCTGCCAAATTTCATTGGGTACCTGCAAAATTTCGTTTTCAACGGAATTAAGTATATCGATCTTGCAAAAACTTTAGGCATAGGCCTACACGAAGACAGTAATAACATTTACGATACGTCAAATATAATATTCAATGGAATATTCACAAAGCCAGATTCGCTTAATGTCTACAAGGCTGTAACTTTTAAGTCTAAACACACATATGTAGGATTACCCTTATTGAAGGCTTACGGCAATACGTATTTGGACTTTTACTTCCGGACGACAGAGATGGACGGCCTCTTGTTCTACAACGGGGGCAAAAAACAAGACTTTATCGCTGTAGAATTGGTCAATGGACACATTCATTGTGTGTTTAATTTGGGCGATGGCGTTGTTACTATGAAAGACAAACTGAAGAACTTTATGAATGACAACAGATGGCATACAGTTTCTATAAGACGGCCGACCCCAAAAGTACATACATTGCAAGTTGATGAAGATTTAGAAATGCATACTACTAGTAAGTTTGATATTTATCCTATACTAATTTTTATTGCCAATTATAATTTAAAAGTACTTTTTTATGATAAAGCGTACAACGAAGCACGTGGATCTCCTATATTGTAAGAGAACATCGCCGCCTATGGACAACCGCAATACAGTCCGCGCATTTTTAAGGGCCATCGATATCCACACTCACTCTGCGAAACACAGTAAAACCACCGCTTCAAGTACAACTATCATTTCAAGTTGTGTGTTCTGTGAGCCCGTGGTATCATTTCGGACAAGCTGGCCCAATTAGTGCGTCAAATATGTTTCAACATGGCTCTCCCACGGGTGCCACAGTAATAAAACACTCAGCCGGCCAATGTCAAGCCTCTCACATCGTGGTAGACTTATTAATATCCATATAGCTACGAAGCTTTCAAGTAATGGAAATAAAGAATTGGTGCTATTTCCATGTGTGTTTTCGCAGGTTCAAGCCTTATGTTGGAACTGGACAGCGTGATGTATGTGGGCGGTGTACCGAAGGATATGTACACGTCTCTTCCTGTTGGTGTTTTATCAAGACAGGGTTTCGAGGGATGTATGTCCAGTTTGGACTTACCCGGCGAATCACCGTCATTGATAGATGACGCAGTTGTACCAAGTTCGTCCTTAGTATCCGGATGTGAAGGTATTAACTGATTTCTTTCTCATGATCCACTCGAGAAAAATAATAATACATTGTAGGATATGCTATCTATTATACTACGAATAAGGATAAAATAGCGGTAACTAGTTTTACATTATGTAAAACAAATAAAAAGACTTTTTGGGGAACCGTGTTTGCTTACATAATAAAAATCCTAGAGATAACTGAGATTACAGAACCTAAATTCAAGAATCTTGTAAAAAATACTTTAACTAAAAAAGCTTATTATAACATAAACCAATACCATAGAAGACAAAGATGCATGGAAAATTCTGCACAAGCATCAACTGGTACCTTTTAAACTAGTAAATATAAATAAACAGGCTATTGTAAATTTGGCAGTAAAAAATATTCAACCATATGAGTTTCTTGTTGGTTTTTCTCGTAGAGATATATCTTCCTAATCAATGGTAGCTTTACTATTGTAAATTGACTTGCAAATGTGTCTCTTATGGGCCCTATTTGAATAAATGAATTTGAATTTATGAAAAATGTAATGTTTATAGGTCCAACGAAGTGCACTCACAATGCTTGCGCGAATAAAGGCGTTTGTGTACAACAGTGGAATACATATGTCTGTGATTGTGACCTCACCTCATTCACGGGCCCTACCTGTTATGACGGTCAGTAAACATCATTTTTTTTTATCAATTCTTGAGATATAAGAATAATTTTCATATTTATTTACAGTAAGTAGATTATTGTATGTAGATATCAAGTGAATAAAAATAACTAAATCTAAAGTAAATTTTATATATTCCTAACATATTATAATACGATTAAATCGTATTTACCTAACTGCTAACTCAAGTCGAAGATATATATTTAGCCGAATTGTTTTTTAGGTACACTCTTTTCTCATATTTTAATAATATATATTAAATATACGATATGATTGCGTATATTAATTAGATAATTGTAATTTATTACAGAATCGATAGCGTATGAATTTGGTCCCGGTCGAGGTATAATCACTTATACGTTTCCACCAAGTGCGATAGCAGATACCGAGACAGACAGAGTTGCCGTTGGTTTTGTCACCAGCAAAGCTGATGCCGTTATACTGAGGATAGAGTCATCCAATACGCAGGATTACATGCAAATGGAAATAGTGAGTAGTCGAATGAAACTAAATCTTAGTTCGATTACACAGATCATCATCAAGAGCCTATTGAAACCCACTGCTGGTTATTATCCTTCAAAGACCCACCCATTGGGTTCCCAAAGGCTCACCCATTGAGATCTTGAGCGATCTGAATTCAGTGATTGTCCGCGACTATAAAGAGATCGTCTTTCCATCGCGTGGCGGTATGTCCCACTCGCCATCGAGAACCTTTCTTGTCCCTTTCCCAGTCCACTGCCACTTCAACTTATTAATACGGCGGGCAACGATTACACCACTACCTTAGAATTCGCTTTACGTAGGGACTATGTAGAGAAACGATGTACTAATCTGATGGAAAGACGACCTCAGGCAGCCTGACAGCGGGCCCTCTAACATGGGAATCGCAAGAAGACGCCATTACCCAATCCGGGGTTCTTGCCGAATAAAACTATTTAAAACTTTTTTTTTAATTATCACTGTAACTATCTAACCACATATACATATTTTTTTATTAGCTATATAAGTTTACAATAATGTATATAAACTTTGTAAAAGTAAGAAATAAAGGGCTTATTTATTTATTTATTATAAATAAGTTCTCAATTATAACATCGCATTAAAATGGTTTTCCGTAGATCGGACGTAATAAGGTCGCTTTCTTAAATCCAAAAAATGATATTAAATAATACTTTTTTATATATTATTGGTAGATGACAATCGGTTCAATAATTTACGATATGTTTTCAGATTCGCGGAAATCTATTTGTGGTATATAATGTTGGTGATGGCGAACACCCAGTGGGTGATGAAGCAGCTCGAGTCGATGATGGAGCTTATCACGTTGCTAGTTTCACTAGAAACGGAAGTCGCGCCGCCTTACAGTTGGACAATTACGCCGTCAATTTGAGGCACCCGCAAGGTAAGCCATTCATTAATTTTAATAGACCGAAATCATGAATTCCTTTGAATATATTAAATATTTAATATAATTTTTTTTGTATATGTTTTGGATCTGCTATTCAAGGTTCATTTTGTGTATTACTATTTTATTAATTTTATTTATTCCATTAATTGACCGTACAGACTTTTAATATAGTGCATTCATTGGGAAATTCCAGGCGGTCAGCAGTCTACAGTATTCAATAGCATGTCTCGGATTATAGTCGGAGGTGGTTCAGGAGGTGCCCGTTCTTTCAGTGGAGTCTTAGCTGGTTTGGTGGCTGACAAAGTCAGAGTTCTCGATCTGGCTGCATCTGGAGATCCAGCTGTTATAGTACGAGGGGATGCTCGAAGAGCGCACACTCCACTTGATAGGGATATCAATAGAATGCAACAGGTGTTTAAAAAAATCTTTCTACGAGTATGTTAATTTAAAGGAACATTCTCTTAGACATCTTTTCTGCTGTCCAGACGCCCCCATCAGGATATGCCGGTCCCGGAGTGCTGGATGAGCTGGTGTATTCTGGTGCTGGGTCGGGGTGTCGTGATGACGATGAAGATGCCTGCGTACTGCCTGATGCAGGTTCTGGAGACGACCTTATCACGCCCGTTTATGTACCTTCTACTAGACGGCCCCCTGCTATGCGTAAGGTAAAATTGGGATCGGGTTTTAAATATAATTTCATGTAAATCAAAATTGTTAATATTATGTATTGATTATTATTAGTGCCGATTAAGGGACAAATTATGTGCATACTTTTCATAAATTGGTTCATAATAAGGCCAGCAATGCACCTGTGGCCCTGGTGTCCATGGACGGAGGCTCACTTATCCTAGGTGGGCCTAGAATATCCTGTTCTTTTGCACAATTATCATAAACAAATATCATTAATATTCAGATCTGGTAGATAAAAAACGTACTATCACAGAATTCTTCCATGGTCTTAAATATAAGATAATTTAGGTTGTTTCATGGTGAAATAATTATCTGGTATATTTATACCAGATAATTGTTTATATGATTGTTTAGAAATAAAAATTTCTTGTAAAACTTATGTGATGGTTGGTTATTTTTCCAGGGTGACCTTAGCGGCAAATTAATGAAGCCATGTGATGATGAAGATTGTATCGAAGGTTCTGGATCTAATGTAGATGAAATGACAGAACCAGAACATCCAATTACAACGTAAGTAATTAATCTTTTATTGTTGAACATTAAAATGTTCTATGTTATAAAAATAAAACTAGGTAATATAGAAATAACTTTAATATTGCAAATGTGTAATTAATGTGTTGTTGTATGTAAGTAAAGCCTTTTTATAAGAAACAAAATATGGTGATGTCTTTCGGAATTTAAAAATACTATTTTTTATATATATGATGTAATATAACCAAATTATATTTCAAGCTGCGATAATTCATGCTTAAATACGATATTACATATTTCAGTGCCGGCATTAGCAGTACTGCCAGTATGACTTCACCAACCACGTCCATAGGCACAGAGCACGTAGAAAAGGCTATATCTGGTTCCACAGAGGGAGGAACCGAGAGTTTGGGCACCACTAAAAGCGACCGTACTACTTTACCAGATCACGATAATATGCATGCGGGTACTGTTGATACTGCCACTACTCCCCAAAAAGGCACTTCTCCTACTGAAGGTAGTGTGTCTTGTACAAATTCTAAAAGCAAGGCTTACCTAACTTACACTGACGTCCTATTGAATTGTTATTTTTCTTGCGGCGCGTCCTCATAATAAAAACCACCTAATGTGCTGAAAAAAAAACCAGTAGTAGCCTAATATAAGGTTGTCAGAAACTCCAGATTATATTTAACATTTTTTGTTTAAAATACGTACACGATAAAACAATAATATAAATCACGAGGCGTATTAAATATTATTACACTTGTTTACGGTTAATAATAGGAAGAATGTTAATGAGAAGTATGTGCTTGCATTTCTAAGCATTTTTTCCGATATCGAAGCTCAATTGTGGAAGTTGCAAACCTCATCATTTTGCAAGACAATTTACTTTACTAAAGCCTCCATTGGCTCGGAAGATCTACGAGAAGAGCGAATGAGAAGCTCATAGGGTTTAATTTTTATTTATGTTTGCTAGTTTAAAAGATACCAATTTGTGCTTGTGCAGAAGTTTCCATACAAATTTTTCTTATTCTCTTAACTTAGTAGTAAAAATGAATGTTATTTATTTGTATTTAACGTTAAATTAAATTGCTTTTAACTAAGCTGATAATCAATACGTATTATGTTTTGTATAATGTGTTATGGGTTATAAGACACGACATTTATAATTAATGTTTTTTTAGAACATACGCACACTAGCAACCAGTTCACGGCAACGGTGCCACGACACACGGATTCTACGCACACTACGGAAGAGGAAATACCCGACTATGAAGATCACACACACACAAAGATAGCAACGCGTGCACCTTACGGCGTAGATGAAGTAGTACCAGGAAACTATCCTGGGTATAATGGCCATGAACCAGAAATAACTACAAAGTGGTATCACCCTAAGTCTACAGATAACCGTGTGGTTCCGCCTGAATCTGAATTTTTTGCAACTATAGTTGGTAAGTAATAAAAATATGTAATAGAGAAATATTAATAATAAATAGGGGTATTATGGCGCGTCTAAGCTACGCGAGTGCTGCTCGAACCGAACACAATTCGTCTAGCGTGGACCGACTTACGAGCCTCGAACTAGCGAGCTCCGAACGTTTTGACGAATACAAAGGCATTCATTTTTACATTTATGGTAAATGCTCGTTGTAGGTTCTTTGTAAGTCCACGCTTGACATCGCAAACAATGAACCCAAGAACGGCTCTGCTCGTGCTTCGCTCGTGCTAGGTTCGTCTAGTGTGGACCTTTATACTGCTTTGAAATAAGTATCATAGATATATAGATTTTTTCAATCAAACGTGGAAATAAAAAAAGATTTTCCTTCTTTTGGAATATCCACAGATCACGAACTTTGATCACTGTTAAAAGAACTGAATAAAGAAGTATTTCCATTTTGAATGTGATATTGTTTATTGTAATAGTTTTCGAACAAGAATGATTTGTGTTTTTATTAAATTTACAGGTATAGTCGCATCAGTACTGATTGCAATAATACTGATAGTTATAGTAGTACTGAAGCTGATGTTTAAGCTCGATCCTTCATACAAGGTGACGGAAGATAAAAGCTACCAGCAGAGCGCTAGTGCAGCTTTACTTGCAAATCAGGTATTATGTATCACTTAAATACTTTTTTTTATTCTATAGCGGACATCAGAGCAGGTGGGTCTACTATATGGTAAGAGAACAACGCTGCCCCTGAACAACCGCGGCACATTCCGCGCTTTGATTGTGTTGCCGGCTTTTTACGCGGTCACTATTAAGGCCTCCGATTTCCTCACTCACTCAGCGAAACACAGTACAAGTACCGGTTCACGCTGTGTATTCTGTAAGACCGTGGTATCACTTCAGACGAGCCGGCCCAATCAGTGCGTTAGTAAATTCTTCAGCATAGCTCCTCCACAGGTGAAAGATACTATGAAAGATCTTTATGCTACATGTTTTAGTCTAACAAGCAATAGTTATCAATCCTATTAGATTTAATCGAGTTTTATACGTAACCTTTTTATAGACATTGTAAACAATTACGACTTTAAATTGCAGGCTCACTCGAGTTATCAGACGGGTTCTTCAAGCGCGCCGGCAGGTGGCGCTGTTCGTAATCTGCAGCCATTGCCGTTGAATAGAAATGGAGCCACGCCTCTCACACCAATGCCTCAGCCGGTTAAACGTGATGGCATCAAGGAGTGGTACGTTTGAAGTGGCAAAATGGATATACCAAAGTCGATGATACGTTTATAAGCAGTTGTATTCAGACGTCGTCATCACGCCTTGTTGGATCTACCTAACCTTCACTTTCATCTTATTCAGTTTTGGAATTTATTTAAGCTACCGTTTTGTTTTAAACTTCCATTGATTGATCTATACGCTCAAATTATTTCGTTCCACATCAAAACGAATAGGCGAAATTTTAAACTAAATATTCTACTTATAAACATATCAAATTTTGAACAATGTACCCAAGAATGCATATGATCCAATCCAATTTATAACAACTATTCGAGATCATATTCTCAGATGCCATGTAACATTTTAAAATTTAAACAGTAGGCATTTTTAAATAAACAAATATTAATGTCATAATGATTTCCTTGCTATCTGAGAACCTGATTGTTCGCCTGACTTACTATATTCGCGTGTCCATACAATTCTTATCGGACATATCAGCATAGTTAATTTTACAATAGTCAATATACCCGTAGTCGCTTTTTAGCTGATGGTATAAGAGATGTTTCCATTTGTGACTTTTAAGACCACTCGTGAAGTTTATAAAATCTGTTATTACCGACAAAACAAAGAGAAAATTTTTCAACCGTGGGAGAGCCATGCTAAAGCATATGCGGACGCACCAATTAGGCTGGCTCGCCTGAACTGATACCACGGGCTCACAGTATGCTCAATGTGAAACGGTACTTTTACTGCGTTTCGCTGAGTGACGAGGATATCGGAAGTAAAAAGCTGACAACACTATCAATGCGCGGACTGTGGCGCGTTTGTTCATGGGTGGCGGTGTTCTCTTACCATATAGGGAACCCACCTGCTCCGTTGTCCTTTATAAAAAAAGGAAAAGAATTGTAACTGGCCTCGGCTTTAAATACATTTTCTGAATATACAGATATATTAGCTTTTAGTAGTTGCTTTAAGGTATGTTCCTAGTTTTTATAACTTACATTTAAAACACCGGAAATCTCATCTACGTGCTTAATTTAATTTATGTTAGACTATAATAATAATACTTCATAAAGTTTTAGTTCTTCAAATAGTGTAAATTATTTATTTATTATAAGGATGATTTACACATATATTAAGTGATATAGATGTATGAGCCCCATTTTTAATCCATTGAGAAACTTTTCATTGTATTAAAAGCATTTTTGTTTTCAATTTGATAAACTATTACAGATTTGCAAATGGTAACATCTTTCTAATGTATGAATGAAAGGCATAATATACAGTTTGCGTTGCTAAGTATAGTGTGAAGTATCGACTGATTCGCAAGTGTTAGTGTAAATAAAGTTAATGTTAGTATCGTACCGATGAGCCGATAGTTTAATAGAATATGGAATTGCTTTTTAATAAATCCAAAGAATAGATTTTTTTACATTAATATGAATTATTTCGAACAGTTTATTTGTACAGATTCATTGACCTACATTCTTAGCTTTTGACAGACCCCCGATTCTTTCTACTTGTATTAAATTTGCACAAGCGCTTTTCTGATGAACAATTATTGTTAAGACAATATCGTTAATATTAGAGCTGCCAACACTGAAAAATAAGCATATCGTTCAATTGAAGACTACGGTAATATAACGATTTTCTCTTTCCTATATTTAATAGATGTTTTACAAATATTTTTATCAATAAAGGAGGGTAATGTCGATTTTCACGAGGAATTAATATGCGTGACTAGAACGCGTGAAGATTGGGTCTTGATGATGGGAAATTTTGGCTTTAATTTCTTGTATTTCTAATTTAATAATAAAATATTGGACGAATGATCTTCAAGTAAATGTGCATTTGATATATCCTTCCTTTTATTTTAATGATACTTATGAAGCCTACTCGTAAAATAATCTCAAGGATGTGGTTAAACAACTTATTTGAAAAATACTATCTTTCCCATTTTTACTAAGAGAATAAATAGAGAAAATTAAATAATCATATCGTACTGGTCTTAAATACCCACTTACAATTGTAATGACTTCTCATTTAAATAAAAACCGATAAGACTTATATAAAAATTTTCATACAGCTAAAGCTTTTAAAATAAGCATTTTAAAATGATTTTCTTATCTTTTATAGGCCTAATTTACTCAAGCCAAGTAGAAATTGTCTATTTAAATCGATTTATAACAGAACTCAAAAAAAAATAGATCCTAATATAATTATATGATTCATAAAAACTATGTGAATATTATATTTAATGACCTAAGTGTTCAAGAACATTGTTTCATTGTGAAGTATTTGGTGTGCCCATAAGCTGTTATGGGGACACGCGTTCGCTGGTATGAATAACTTGAAACATCACAATTTTTTCGTATACACTTCTCGAGCTGGTACATATTATCAAGAATATCTATTTTAATTAAGTCCTTCTGAACAAATTTCCGGATGTAATACGTTACTTATTATGATTAAATTTCGTTAATTGTATATGAAAAATTGTTATGTTTGACGTGGTTTTAAGACGGTAGTCGCGTAAGTGTGGTGGTCGGTATTTAATAAAATGTTAACATACTCTGTTGTGATATCCTAAGGAAGATCGTTTCATTCCAATTATTCATTTGCTATTAAAAATCGTTCCACTCGAAAATACTTAAATACATTTTCCTGTAGCTTTTGTGTGCAATTGTCTTTAAAAATTTGATAAACGCTTAAAATTAATGTTCCATCCACCGTCCCGTTTCCTCTTTCCAAAACTCAATTAGCTTTAAAAGGAATGTCATATTTATATAGATTGTTATGAAGCACTGGTTCTAGGTTCTATTGTATATAGTTAATATAATTAAGTAATAATAAAATGTATCGTAATGCCACACTCGTTTTACGGCACAAAATGTTAGAAAAATTTATTTCCCAGTCAATTTTAGTATATAATGTGTTAGCAATTTGTATCGAATTTAATTGTTTAATGTAGATTATAATTTCGTTTTAAAGGTAGTTTGATTGAAATTTAAGAAATAAGTCTGCTTTTGAGATAATTAAAGTAATGTTTGTTTAAACTCAAGTTATTGTACAGTTTATAGACGACTCCGGTCGGACCAAGTTTTGTTTTACGTAAATGCGAACAGATTTTCAAATTATAATATAATGTAATTTACATCTTTTCTTGTTTTATTTCATCCTTCGTAAACATTTCCTCTCCTTAGTTAAGGAAAATCAATACTTACGTTAAAGCGAAAACTTTGTGTATATGTATATAACAAAATTACCCAACTAATTAACATCAAATTTGACTCTACAGTTTATAATATATTTAAATAAACTTGCCGTGAATGAAACAACACACATACATACATAACAATGTTCGATCAGCAATTTTTATAAAATATTTAAGTAATAAATAAATTAGCACACGGGTGCAGCTAGCTAGATAGATAGCCTAATTTTAGTAAAACTTAAATAAGTCTTTCTACTAACTTAGATTTGGTTAGTAGTGTTATAATTATTATAGTTAAACAAACATTTTAAAATTAAATGTCTCCAATTGCAGAAGAAAGAAAAGCACACTTAATTTTTATTAATGAAATTTTAAAGCGTTGTTCCTAATGTATCATATAAATTTAAAAATGCCACATAAAGTTCACAGCTATTATATTCATTGGTAACAAATTACCTGTGTTAGTTTGAAATTACTGTAAAATGTCAAGTCTCTCTTACAGAAATAATAAACATTTTATGAAAATTTTTAAGAGTTTTTTTAAATATATGTGTCCCAAAATTATGGCAAGTTTTGAATGTGATATAAAACATATTTTTTGGTTACACAATTTATTCTTTTGATTTATTTTAGGGTCGCCAATATTTTACTGTTTTTCAAACTTGATAATAACTAGATAATCGGGACTACGGTACAAAGTTGTATGCCCCTGCCATCGTAAATTGAATAAAATGTTGTTCGAAACACAAGTTCTTCAAATAAATTAAAATCGTCTTAGAATGACTTTGTCTTAGATATGCACTCCAAATTAATAATATATTTTACTTTTGCAAATACTTTTGTTAGTGCGCTGGCTTTAAATTCATTGTTGTTGCCATTTGGAAATTTGAACGAAAGCATTAATATATCTGAATGCGTGTTAAAACTTTCAGCGAAATACTTTGTCGAGAAGAAGGCTCTCAGCGGCAGTATTGTGGTAATGGGCATTAATCCTGATCAATTTACAAAAAAATATCTCTTACAAACTGTTCATAATGGGATAAAATATTCATTAATGGTTAAGACGCCATATCGTCAACATGCAAACGCGTCACATTTCCGCGAAAAAGCCAAGAATTACATGATGATATTAGAAAATAAATTTGATCTCAAAAATTACCTTAAGTTATTGAGCAAATTACCCACATGGAATCCTTTCGCAAAAACCATAGTCTTATACGAAAGACAAAGAAACGAAGATAATGAAAATCTTGCCATGCTATTTATAAACGAGCTTCATGCTATGAAATTGCTCAGAACAATCGTGCTTCTATATACGCCGTTAGATGACGAAATTATTTCTTACTCTTGGAATCCGTACAGCGATACAAATTGCGGTGGAAAATGTGAATCAGTATACATTTTAGACAGATGTAAAGATAATTTAATAAGACAGATAGAAATTCAAAGGGAAATGTTTCCATTAGACTTAAAAGGATGCCCTTTATTAACATATGCCGTTATCTCTGAGCCATACGTGATGCCTCCAGTGCGAAAACTAAGAAGTGAATTATGGAACGACGTCTACGAATTCCAAAAGGGCAGTGAAATAAGTCTTGTGAGAATCATAAGTCAATTTACGAATATGACCCTGATTATTCGTATGTCAGAGGAAAAAGAAAACTGGGGTGTGATTTATTTAAACGGTTCGGCATCGGGTGCATACAGCTTACTAAGGAATGACTCTGTAGATCTTGTTATAGGTAATATTGAAGTAACAAAAACAATTCGTAAATGGTTCAATCCAACAGTCAGTTACAATCAAGACGAAAGGACTTGGTGTGTTCCGCGTGCACGCCGAGCCGCTACTTGGTATAACGTAGTAACGATATTGCAATGGCCGACCTGGCTCGCAACGTCCGTGTGCTTACTGGCAATGAGTTTGCTGTTTCATTTCTTGAACTTTAAACAAAACAACGGCAAAGTATCGAAGTGGCCAACTAATTCGATTTTGAAAACATTTGGCTTGCTGCTCGGTTGGAGCGTCGTGTTGGATGCGCGATCGGCTGCGTTCAGAATTTTGATGTTCGGCTGGCTTTGTTTCAGCATCAACATGGGGATATCGTACGTTTCGTTCTTGCGGAGTTTCCTAATGCATCCGCGATTCGAGAAGCAAATAAGTAGCGAGGCGGATCTCATTCAATCTGGAATTCCTCTGGGGGGTAGAGAGATTTACCGATCCTATTTTGAGACTAATAACGCGAGTGCATTTTATTTGTATCGCAAATATAACTTAACGTCGTTCTCGGATGGCATACGGCAGGCGGCTTACGGTAGGAATTTTGCAGTCGTTTCTTCGAGAAAGCAAGCGATGTATATGGATGAGACATTAGGTAAAGGTGAGTCATTAGTTTACTGTTTCCCAGAAGCCCACAATATTTATAAATATGAGGTCGCTCTGTTAGCTAGGAATTGCTATGCATTATTAGAGCGATTTAATAAAATAATACGAAGTGTTTCTGAGAACGGGTTGATAGAGAAATGGAGTGAAGAGTTATTTAAACGGCGGAGTAGTGTCGAAGGAATGAGCACCATTGTACCGCTAGGCATGCAACATTTATTGGGAGCTTTCTTGTTGATGGGAGTACTACATCTTATTTGTTTCCTTGTTTTCTTCGGAGAATTATTATACGCCTCTATTGAAAAAATATATCTTTCTAAGGAACCATTATCAACCATTTTCTAGAAAACCACAACTTTCCATAATTTCTTTAGGGTTATATGGATACATTTGTACACGAGCAACATTATATCATATCATATCGTATGTAAAAATAATTATTAAAAAACTTTATTATTTATTTTTTATTATTTATTCTTAACCGGACACAGTTTGAATGGAAGATATAAAAAAATACTTATCTTTTGAGTTTGGTTTCTTTTAAAGAACTTATATTTGTTATCATTCTCATCATTTCCCGACACCACGTATTCAAATTTTATAATTTTATTTTTCAAAGTATTTTAGTTAACAAAGATTATTGCAGTATTAACCAGATCATAGAAGACAAAGATGCATGGACACTTCTACATAAGCACAAACTGGAAACTTTTAAGCTACCCAATAGTAAATAAAGAAACTAATGTAAATTTGGCTATAAAAAAAATAAACCCTACGAGTTTCTTGTAGGTTCTTCTCGTAGAGATCTTCCAAACCAATGGTAGCTTTACTAATAATTGTGTCTGAGTCGACTTGCAAAAATGCCCCTTATTTGACCTATTTGAATAAATGCTTATATGAATTTGTCTCATAGGTATATATCCACTGTAGTGTGGTATTTTGCAGTATTAGACACATAAACATAACTATGTAATAGGGAGAGTACCGCACTATAATTCAGCGTGGTTAATTACATCCCAGCATCAATATTGTATTATCTACAGATTATACTAACCTCTAGTTATATCCTGATTACCAACAATTAGTATATATTATATACGACGATTTTGCCTATGAATAAATTTGCTTTAATGAGGGAATTCAAATGTAAATTTCTTTGACATTGGTGATTAATTATTTGTTAAATACTAATATATATATTGTGATTCAAATGTGTTTTTCTATATCATTGTTTGAATATACCGCTTGGAAGCTTTAAAAAGAGACCGGCCTGAAACTCATCCTTCGCCCTGCTGGGGCTAGGGGAGTTCTAGGGCGGTCGACCATTTATTTTTATAGTATAGCGGACAAAGGAGCAGGTGGGTCTCCTATATGGTAAGAGAACACCGCCGCACATGGACAACCGCTCCACATTTCGCGCATTGGTTGTGTTGCCGGCTTTTTACGCCATTAAAGCGGCATTTTTAAGGCCATCAATATCCTCACCCACTCAGCGAAACACAGTGCAAGTACCGTTTCAAATTCAGCATATTGAGCATTCTGTGATTCCTAATTTTAATAAAACATAATAAGTTCACAGCCCGTGACTTGCGTAACTTTGGCATCAATTAGTGAAATAAAAAGAGCCACAGGCCATTGAACTCAATTAGTAAATGAAGTTACCATCAACTGTAACTTAGCATAACAAATGGTGTCCTTTGTTACGTGTGTCATAGTCAAGCGTACGCGAAAGATAAATTGTTACGGAAGACGGTTGGCACCGAGAGCGGTTAGGGATTAAAGTGAAGTGAGTCCGTACCCTGATAACCGTAACTTGCCCAAGTTCTGAGGTATAAGTACCCTTCTCTATGATTAGTCAGTGCTTTCTCTATTGGGTTAGATTTGTAGTTAACGCGACTTAGAAGTCAAAAAATGCTGGACAGTTTTTTTAAAATTTCCAATGGAGGTAGCTAATACCTTTTATTAAGCTACTTCTTACCAAGCTACCCATAAAAGACTGAGTTTTTTAGTGTATTTAATATAAATTACCACCGCAATATTAGAACAATAATAATAACTCACAAAAATATTTGTTTAGTAGGTCCAACGGTAGCTTTAATTCGTAAGTGGAAGATAAGTAAGAAGGAATCTTACTAACTTGTCGCCTTTCTTTCAGTAGTTCAAATTTTATACCTTAAAATATACCTATGAATTATATTTATTGAAAAATTGCAGATAAAACTGTTTTTTTTATATTTTTATAATATGTAAGCTTTATTTACAATTTCATTCTGTAGTTGCACTAAATGGTGCTATATGAATCACTTTACATCAGATCATAGGTTAGGGACCTCTAGAAACAAAGTATTGTAGTACAAAATTATTTTAATAGTTTGTAAAATAAACCTGAGGTATACGTTCTTCCAGTGAAAGCGGCCTTTGTAATACAGTTGTCAAGAGAGACGCGGCGTGAGGCCCATTTGACTTCCTCGTCGTACACATAAACGCTAAACATAATTATCCATAACTTGAATTTGTTCCGACCTTGTTAGGACTTTATGCTATGTGAGGTGCTAAAATTTTAATGGTTATGTTGGGATGCGGTATGGGTTGTAACAAAGTTGTTATATATTTTGGTATAACAAATTTACTACGGTAAACAAAGCGAATCATACATTACATTATTTGAAAAAAAATATTAGCATTTAAGTTATATTCACGTGATTTTGTTAACACAATCATAATTTTGCCCTCTACCTGTTTAAATTCTGTACTTTAAAAAAAACTTACTATAATATGTAGTAAGTTTTTGCCCTCTTTTATTGGCAGTTCCTATTTGATGAATACGCTCCAAAGTATAAGTATTAACGCATCACTATAAGATCAACAATGTATAGAGGTATTAAACCACAATGTATGGCTTTCAATTTCCCAAGTAACCCTTAAGGGAGCGAGGATGATAGTTTACTACCGAAAAAGAAGACCGTCATGAACAAAATATATTTTAAACTAGAACGAAGCATATCACCTAAATGATAATGAAAAATAAAAATTTGGATCATTTTAATTGTAAATACAATATATAAAATTGTAAATATAATATATAATTGTAAATTTAATCTATCTTAGAATGCGCGTAGGTGGCGATTGTAAAAAGAGAATTCTTTTCATAAGTTGTATATTTAAAAGAATACTTTGTCGTAATTATTATTCTTTTACAATAAAGATTTTAGCTACAACTATATTGTTAGATATGGCAGTATTGCATTTAATAATTATGAGCCGAAATACGGATACCATGGCTTGTTTGTAAAATGTTTTCAGTTGTTGAAAATCTAAAAAAGGAAAAATACGCAAACCGTGATGTATGGTTTAAAGGAGCATCTGTCTGTCAGGGACCACCTAGTGCGAAAGATCATTCATCTTTATAAATTCCACAACTTTACATCTTCTAATGCATTCACCCTTAATGGCAATAATATAAAGACTAAAATATATCAGCGCATAACCAATAATGTTGCTGAAAGGAAGATGTTTTCTAATTTCAGCGATCTTATTTCCAAAGGCTATGGGTGATTTTCGCGTGAGTTATGAATAAATGAGATGACGTGGTTTTTGTTCCTACTTGTTAGTTGAATGACACTTAATATGCTCTTTCCATATTTTCGTTATGATGCTATCATTTCGAATCCCCTCGTTTGTGATTGTTTTTAAATTCAGTAACGGTACATTTTTAAGGAATACCTTGTACATTCTAGAGTCTCAAGCCTCGTTATATAATATGAGAAAACGTTGCTACTTTTGAACTGATTTAATAAAAGGAGATTACCAAATTGGATATAGGTATGTTTTACAAGATTGTACTGATTATTTCTATTACATTTGATTTGTAACATAAATTTCTATATAAAGTATCTATATCTACAGCTCACCACTGCCTATGAACAATCGCGTCCCAATCCACGCTTTGGATTTTTTATTGCCTAAAATATTTATGTATTTCAAAAAGTATTTTAATTTTTTTATTTAGTCTACTGACTTTTATTTTACTTAATCTAGTTAAAATTTCTACAATCCTCCAACTTTTTTGTAGTATAGCTTCCCAAGTACATATTAAATTACTTTTACTATTATTAAATACAAAGAAAAAATTAGCATAACATTTTAGTATTTTTGTCTATTCATTTTAAAATACGGTTAAGACTTCATATGGTAATTCCTTTTTTCAGCAGCGATGCTGTCGCGTTTAATCCAAGGTATTAAAATTTTGTAATGTGTAGTAAAGAGAGTAAGTGAATACGAATAATTCGCTTCCACAAAAATTTAAATAAATTGCTCTTTTATGGGTGTATGAAGATAGGAATAAAAGTATAAAATATGATCCTACGCATAATTATGATGTTAAGCCGTACCTATAAATAACTGGGTTTATCTAGTATTTGTATACATGTATTATATGCAATATATATTTATATATATATTGAAAAGACGCCCACCTGTTGCATATATATCATATATGCAACCGGAGGGCGTCTTTGGGGGAGGCCTATGTCCAGCAGTGGACTTGAATAGGCTGATGATAGTGATGATGATGTATTCATAACATAATAAATTGAAACATATTAAGAAATTTAGCAATCAATAATAAAATGACTCGCGAGGTTAAATCCTAAGCGTTTATAACTTAGACTGCACAGTAAAGAATTTCCACAAAAATAGAACCCGCACGAGTCTTCCTTTCTCCTGTCTCTACAATGCCTTTGTGTTTCTGCTTTTGTAGATTCAAATAATCTTCAATCCTGTAATACGACCTTCGAAAGTAGGAGGATGTAAGAGTACGACTATTTCGAGTTAAAATGTAAAGGAACTTTACAAATCTACGTTTATTTAGGCTAGATCTTGTGATCAATTGTTACGGTTTGGGAAAATTTACCAAGCTTGGATTATTAAATTAGCATTGAATGAAAGAGGCAGTGATATCAAAGCTGTTGATTTTAAAATTCAGTATAAATGCTGGTAAAATTTGGAAAATTTTCTATAGTTTTCTTAATGACCAAATAATCATTTATGTTCCAGCCATAATATAGTAATTGAATTTTATAGTATGCAGAATGGTTGCCACGTGCCGCCCAGTACTACAGCATTGTCAGATGTCTTTAATGGCGCAGTAATTAACAATGGGCTGAATTCTTGCATTTCAGTTTATGTGAATATTTCACTCCTTATAATGTCCTATTTAAAAATATAATCTTATAACGAATCATAACTTTAAAAAATACGTACACAAAGTTACAACAAAGTCTAAATTTTAATGAAAAATTACTTTCAATAAAATATTAAAAAATAATTTTAATTTCTTAAAGTATGAAAGTTATTCACATTTTAGTGGGCATTTGTTGTGGAATTAGAACAAAAAGTCCTATGTCTCTTCTATAAAAAAAAATCAATTATTAATGAATTGATTGATTTGAATGTTAAAATTTTAACATATTTATGTTCGAAGATTTAATAATTTTAATAGGAACGCTCAAAAAATTATTGACACTACATTGTTTTTTCATATTCATGAAATTATTATTTCAAAGATATTGTTCATAACCTGATGATGGCATCAGATTATGAAAATATAGTATAAATATAAATAAAATTAAAGCTATAGAGCTATACTTTTATAACTCACGCATTCAATACAATCATAGAATATAAATTTAAGAAATTTTTAAATAAGTTATAAGCCCTTAACCTTTTATTGTAAATATATAATATTTTATGTGAAATAAATTTTGTATCGCTATCGTAATATAAAGCTTTAATTAAAATAAAATATTAAAAGTATTCTCTAAAATGGGAGCGGAAGCTGCGAGAGTTATCAACTTGGTGAGATAAAAAGAAAGGTTGCCTAACGTAAAATTCGCCCGTGGTCAGTGTATGGACATAGATTATTTATCTTACCGAAGTAGCAACATTAAAGACTTCATATTAAACTCTTTTAAGGCATGTTATAATAGGTAATTTTTCATATATATTTAATACTTATCAGTAATTACTATATCTTTATCTTTTTATCTATACATATATAAATTTTAACTACTTTGCTATTTTGTTATTTTAATTAATGGTTTAATGGTTTTTTAACTGTTTTTAGTTTTTTATGATATAGCGGTTAACGGAGAGTACAGGACTTCCATGTGGGAAGAGAATAACGCCGCCCATGAACAACCGTGCCACAGGACCTCCGATATCGTCACTCACTTAGCGAAACATAGTAGAAGCTCCGTTTCAAGTAAAGCTACCATTTCACGTTGAGTATTCTGAGTGCACTTGGTCTCATGTTTTACAGCCCTTGTGGAAATAGTTCCATACAAGTAAATCGTATTTGACTATAGTGAGACTTAAATAAAATAAATCAATTTAAATTATGTTGTTTCTTTCGCAGCAATACCACGTCTGGTTTTAAAATCTTTGACCCAACACTCAGCTTATGCGGGGCTGTAAAATTTAACGGTTTACAATAAACTTGTGAAACTTAGTCCTTTGCCCACATATGCTTCGATCCGGTTATACAGCCTGATGTTTTTATTATCAAAGCCTACTTCGCGATTTTCGCTAAGCCACTCAACAACTCTGCGAGTTTACGATGATATAAAATGACGCACGGGATAAAACTGTATTTGATGAATTAATTTCTACTGTGCTATGGATACGTCCTATTTAGTATTCTGTTGGATACTTTAATGGTGACATCATTCTTTTATCTTTATAAATCCAATACTAATAATCCCAGTCATTCTCCGGATTACTATTTTTATAATCTTTGAGAAAAATTAATATTGCTTTACTTTCAAAACGATTGATATCTAATGCTTTCTGGTAATCAGTCACTTATCAATTGTAAAAATTTTAAAATATTTATTTTTTTAATATCGTGGATAACGGAGCATAGCCATGCTGCCGCCCATGGACAACCACGCCATAGTTAGCGCATTAGCTGTGATGACGGATTTTTACGCTACTTTTTAGGCATTTTTAAGGAAACACAGTAGAGGCACCGTTTCAAGAACAACAACTATTTCACGCTGACTATCCTGTGAGTTACTTCAGATGCGCGGGCCCAATTAGTGCGTCGGCATATGCTTTAGCATGGCTCGCCTACGACTGAGATTAAATAAACATTACCTTAATAAAATCTAATTTTATTAAAAATATATTATTTTATTAAATTAGATTTGAATAAGGTTGATGTACATTAGATTTTATATATGTATACTCCTTTTTTATACTATAGTGACTCTATTCTTACAGTCTGTTACAAGTATAATAAATTAAAATGTAAGCTTTTGAAAAATTAAACAAAGTCCAACTACTTGCAGCAGTCTGTGACCACATCCGGCGTTTCTCAGGCTAAATCGCGGAGAGACAATACGGTTTATTCAGTGCACGGTGGCTAGTCGGGTCTCGCCGCATAAATATTCAGTTGGCCCACCAGTCGCTAGCGGCCTTTTCAACTGAATTCCTTGATAATTGAGAAGTTCCATGTTTGTTTTTGTCCAATACCACCATTGAGTTTGCATTAACGGTAAATGTCACGAAACAGTTACTTAGCTTCTATTTATTAGATTTCGTTGTTTTCTTGTACTTACACCTTTTCGAGAATGCACAGAACACTGATAATAGCAATTTAGTATAAAAAGGTCATTGTTTTTAAATAAATAATAATTAAATAAATAATTAATTAGTTAATTATTATTGATGTTTATTATTGTTACATTCAATAAATTTCAACCATTGCACCAAATTACCAAACATGTTGAAATTATATTGCATTTGGCAAATAGGAAACTTTGCATCCGACAGTTTAGAAAGTTTTGATAGGAATCATTTTACCAAAACATGTTTGATGTATTGAAATATAATTGTATTAAAATATTATTTATTTATCAGTCAAATCTAATTTGTTTATATAGATCATGCGCCATTCAATTGAAAAAATCAAAGACCGTTTAATAACTTGATATAGATTGATCGTGCAGAGACTTCTTAACAAATACGACTTGGGGACCATCAAAAAGACTCTACCTATTCATGAAACGCCGGCAACGGACCCATGGTTTAGTATAAGCTGGGGGTGTCCATGGATGGAGGACTGCTTTTGCCCCTAAAGATGAGCCTTCTGCTTGTTTGCATCCGTTTTTATAAAAAACAGGAAGGCGTAATTGCCACCGGCATCAACCGGCTTCAAACAGCTCAATCCCACCAAGAAGACCAAGAAGATTGATCGCTCACGGGGAAGGTATACCTAAATATTATATATGTCTGAATATGAAAATGACAACATAATAGAGTTGAAATATATGCAGACGTGTATTAAAAACTTCGTCTTTGTAACAGCGAAAGGGCGGGACAAAGACATTTTTGCAACAAAAATTTCTTTTGCCTTATTATCTTCACCCGCATACGAATTGCGAGATATTAAGTCCATAATAATGAGTTTATTTTATTTATTCAGCAAGAAATTGAATACATCCTTAACAGTTTCATATGAATATTACATACATATGTTATCTTAGACTACATTCTCGTAGAAGATATTTAGAACAACGCAAATATTTAAACTATAATTATTATTATATTTACATTAAAAACCATCATAAAATATTAGATAAATAGTTTATCAACAATGTTTATAAACAAATAAAAAAATAACTTAAATATCGACGATTTATTTCTTATAATGAGAATTATAAGAAATAAATCGTCGATATTTTAGTTATTTTTAGATTTATTTATTATATTTAGATTTATTTCTTATAATTCTCATTATAAGAAATAAATCGGAGGTGGAATTCAATACATACTATTAAACTCAATACGTCAAAACACATCACATCAAATTGAAGTAGTAAAATTGTACAAAAGAAATAAAATTTAAGTGCCGACAATGTAAAGATGATGTCTCATGGTGCGTTTTTAACAACTGACTGTCGTGAATTGTGAATCATTGATAATTTTAAATAGATTTTTTGTGACTAACATATATATTTAAAGTGTTCACGAAATCAATTAATAATTTATAAAATTATTCTTAAGATTGGCCAACGCTGTTTTAAAACTCCAGAAACAATTTTCTAGGAATTGTTTTTGTTTATTCGGTTCATATTATTTAGGCTAAGAATTACTTTAAATATGTATCTTCAGTCAGTATCTATTTATAAATATGATCTTGAAGGCAACGTTTGTGAAACTTATTTCTACGTTAAATAATAAAGCAAGTCGTAAAGAAGCGACATTGGGTTACACTTAGCTGTCCAAGTTTCTACGCACCAGTATAAAAGGAATAACGTTATGACACTCAAAAGCATCTGCTATAAATTTACCGCCGGGAATCTCAATTGTCACAGATTAAAAAGAACTGATAAAACAAAGGCAGATTAATAAAATGAGAGCAAAAGTTGTGAGAAAGTTATGTGGTTTAATGAGTGCGTAATAATTTTTAGTATGCCGTTTCCTAGTACGAATGATTTATATACTAAACGTGAACATATTGCAGCCAGATGGCGTTTGTAAATAAAATTCCGTGAACTGAGTTATTGACGGTTTTGTATTGGGATTACTGTGATCTTGACCAGACTTCGACATCCGGACATTTGAGAATATTTTTCTATTAGGTCTTTGGACGCATGTGTTTATAGATACCGCTATTATTAAAATAATATTATTTAATCTAAAAGTGAATTTAAAATTATGACATCTATTTGAATTGTCTATACCTTTTTTAACTAAATTATAGCATTCTGCGATCAATTCCGTCCACCACAACCTGAGTATGTGTATCAGAATTAGAAATGCTATCTCCAACCTATTTCAGCCACGCATCCCTAGGTATTCAAGGACAGTTTTCATGGATCGCACAATAAAATAAACAGAAAAAAATCTGATTAGGTATTTATTTTAGTCATTTTTAGCATTTGATTATGGTCCAGTGGTGGACCCCCATACATATAATCGCGGACCTTCGGAGGTCCGCGGACCACAGAGTGGCGGTAATACTCACTTATAATATACCTAAAGAATATTTCATTATAAACTTATTAACATTAACTAAATAAATAAATATTATTTTTCGAAATTAGGGGAAACATTACTCAATTTACTTGAACAAATATTGTATTAGCTCTTCAAAAAATATGTCGAAGGGGAGAGTTACTAATTGAAAGATTAATTAAAGTAAAACATAGATCATTCAACCCTATTCAGTATGATGCATCGTTAAAACACCCTTTAATTTCCATAGATAATACATACACACTATTGTCTACATAATTAAACGTAGGTCTAAAAATTATTATTTTATGATTGTAATTTATAATCGTATATTAATTATAATTGCAATATAATTTATAAGGTAAATTAGAAATTATAGTATATGCAAACAAAGTTTTATACTATAATAACTTTTAATATATAAATTTAAATTGTATCTTTGGTCTTTCTAGGAGGGTAAGGCCAATTGATTATATATTTTTTTAAATAAAAATGGTGGCAAACGAGTAGGAAGCTCACCTTGAGCAAGATGTCCTCCCATGGACACCCCCAGCACTTGCAGAACTGCTGGTGCCGGCAAAATATGTGAGTGCATGGTTTTTATTTTAAAAGTTATGTCTGCTATCATAATAACTAAATAATAGAATAGAAGTTGTGGGTAGATTGCGCTCAAATAATTCCACAAAAATGTAGTGATAGTAATTGCAATATTTGCTGCACAAAGTACATAGATTTTTATTTATTCTCTATATTACTATTATAAATTTTACACGTAATCCTTAAAATAACTATATTGAATCATATCAGAATTTGTTACTAAAGTAATGTCATATATTATGAAATTTCCTTAAACAGCCGTAGGCATCATTAACCAACAAACAATCAATACATTTTGAATGTGTTGTTGTTGGGTGTATAAATTTGACCTATAAGAAATATAATCGATATCGAATGTGTTCATTAACGATAATCGATTATGATGTTAGCATCATAATCGATAATCGTTACATGAGCTGTCAAAATATTATTCTAAATTTGACGAAATATAACAGTACAAGATGGAATCTTTGTGGTGTGAAATAACAAGTTCGCGATTGATATAATTATTAAGTTTTTGAGGCAGTCACTAATTAGTCAAAAACGGATTGATCATACTTGTGACTCAAAAAGGGTATAGTTAGCAACATGGGACATTTTTAAATTTACAATAACTCCTCCACAACGTTTTACTAGTTTTTATAGACATGCTGAAGCATATGCGGACGCACTAATTGGGCCGGCTCGTCCGAAGTGATACCATGAGTTCATAGAATACTCAGTGTGAAATAGTAATTGTACTTGAAACGGTGCCTCTACTGTGTTTCGCTGATTAAGTAAAGATATCGGAGGCTCTTCAAATGCCACATAAGTGGCGTAAAAAGCCGGCAATAGAGCCAATTCGCGGACTGTGGCGCGGTTGTCCATTGGTGGGTTTTCTCTTCCTATATATATAGGGGACCCAACTACTCCGTTGTCCGCTATACTATAAATAAAACTTACTCTGTGTAATTCCGTTATAAAATAAATGTCGCATCTCGTAACTTCCAAGAAAAGGCGTTCATTTACTATATATTTTTTTGTCGGCATTGTGAAAAATAGCTATATTATTATGAATTATTGTATGACACCCTGAGAAATAATATCGTTATGGAAAACCGAAGCAAATATGAAAATTACAAGGTAAGTATGAATGTTTTTAATCTCAGATAATGTAACATAAATGTAATTTATAAATTAAACGACCCTCGATGCAAAATTAATCCCTCCGGTGGGGTTTTAGTGAGGATCCCCTTTAAATTGGAGCTTAGAAATTATTATGGACACTTATCAAAATATTATTATGATACTTTATAGATGAGTAAGAACTCATTACTAAAAATTTCTAAATTAATCACTCAAGTTACACAGAATATTATCAAGAATTACCTTTCAATTATTCTAAAATGCTTATTTGAAATTTTTAGGAATATTGGAACTAAACAAAACTTGGCCATTTACAACTGGTTTTTAGAAATCAAAGAAACAATGGCTTGGTGTTGTTAATGAGACTTTTAGTAAATTGAAAGTTGCATTTTTGCTATAAAACTTGAAAAATAAAAAAAATCATGTATAAAGAGGAATGTTTGGATTCTTTTCGTGTGTGAGAGCCGACGAATTTAATTCCAGTATGTTTGAATTGCTCACGAGTTCGAGACAATCCAGCTGATTTAAATTTAAAAAATGTTTTAATCTGCATTTTAAGTATTGTCGCTATTAACAGAAAAAATATTTTTAATGGTTGTCTAAGAGATCAAAGCCGCTCATGGACCACCGCGTCACAATTCGTGATTAAGTTGTGTTACCTGCTTTTGACGCCGCTTAGGCGGTAAAATTTCCAAGGCCAATGATATCCTCAATTACTAAGCGAAATACAGTACTTACAGTTCACGGTGAGTATTATGTAAGCCCGTGGTGTTATTTCGATCGAGCCGGGTCAATTAGTGCGTCAACATATGCTTCAGCATGATTCTCCATGCGAACAAGGTGAACCTTAAAAAAAATTTGGTTACTAAATTTATTAAATAGTTATGTCCTCCAACCTGACAAAGTTTCGCATTAAAATATTAGTAGGACTTTGAATTACATACACCCGCGTAATTCTGAAGCTGAACCTATTACTAATTAATAAATCGTACCAATTGTTTTAAGCCTTCCAACGGTCGTGATCAGCTCAAGTTGGATAATACCTGCATAAATCAGGTCTAAAACGTCTAAAGTTTCAATGAGGAAGTTCCCCTGGAGTGATGCCAACGACATTATATGAAGTTTTTGAAGTGCAGTAAATCCTGCTATCAAATTCAATTTATGTATTTAGTCACAGTTACTCGCGGATATACCTGTCGTTTCGTTGAAGATTGGATGTTTTGTATAGTAAAATGTAATTTGCATAGCGTAATGGTTTTAAAAGTGTACTATGAAGCGAGAGGTATAGGGTTCGAATCACGGTCCATTCAATTATAATTTATTCGGTCTCTGGAAGAGCTTAATAGAGGCCGGCCGAGTGTCTTAACACTGTCGCACCAGTGGGAGAGCCATGTTGAAGCATATGCTGACGTACTATTTGGGCCGGCTCGTCTGAAGTGATACCATGGGCTCACAGAATACTCAGCACGAAGGGTTGTACCGTGTTGCACAGAGTGAGTGAAGATATCGGATGCCCTTAAAAGTGCGGCATAAGCGACGTAAAAACCCGGCAAAACACAACCAATGCGCAGACTGTGGTGCGCTTGTCCATGGACGGCGGTATTCTCTTACCATATAGGAGAAATACCTGCTACGTTTTCCGGTATAGAATAAAAAAAAATTCTGAAGCAACCCAAACATTTAAATTACATTCTAATAACTCTACACGATAAAAGTATTGCAGTGTTTAGAACCGATAAAAATACATAATAAATACAATAACATTTAGATTTAAGCTTAAAAAATGATTGAAATTTGAGTATGGTCGACCGTTCCAACAGAGATATATCCCGAACCAGTGATAATTTTGTTAGTTGAATTCATTCAGTTACAGGTTTATCAATTAATTCGTTTTTATATAAGTTTTATTAATATATATATATCGACAATAAATTTTGTATGTTTCATTTTTTTGACAATCATCCGTCAGAAGATTTTTTAAAAACCCGTATTTAAAAACTATCTAATTTATAATGTGCATACAAAGATCTCAATATTTTATATGTAGTCCTAACAAATTCAGTTGATCACAAATTCATAACAATTTCGATAAAATAAATTTAAATTTATGACCAACTAGATATATGAAATCAAAAACTTTTTTATATATTGTTCATTTACCTGTCAACGAGCTAAAATAATACAGCGACTTTTTTTCCATTATTCTTTATTGCAGGAATAATAATCAGCTATGTAAAATGGCTTCTATAAAAACGTTTCAATACAAAACTTTGTACAAATAACTTTTCCAACAAACATTTATATCATGGAAATGAACATACGTGCCGAACGAATAAAACTAGGACACAAGTTATGAGAATATTGTCATAAGCAAATAAACAGAATAAACGAATTTCAACCCTTATGTCTCTACCGAACTGTGCTTCTTGTTAAACAATAGTGACCCATAACTTGTATAAAATATAAACGAAACTCCCTTCATTTCATGATATTTTAGAACTTCTTGCGTCAAATGATGTATGTCAATCGAAAAATTTGTTCACAGAACTTTTACCATAATGTTATAAGTATTAGAGATTAAATTCGCGTGCAAACTTCGATATTTATTTTGCAAAAACAGGTGGTACTTTATGCGTACAAAGCTCGAACACAGTAATAATTTCAGGATAGTTTATAATGTTTAGCTTTTAATGTTAAGATGATTTAATGATTTCCAAAGGTTTATTTATTAGTGAAAGAACGTTGGTAAAATATTTCTCACATATTATTGCCTATTTCCTACATGAACACCACCGAATGCCAGCTGACATGATTCCTATCTCCTTTTTATCATCGCAGAATTATTTTATTATCCCTAATAACATAAACTATTCATTATATAATAAATAGTATTTAGATAAAGGGACAAAGTCCATGAAATGTAAGAATATAAAATTAATATATCCTCTTCAGCTATTCAAGTTAATCAATATTATTTTTGTTTTATTTTTGTCATACCAATTTTGGCTCCAGTAATGAGAATTATTATATTATTATTATTATAAATTTAAAGAGTTTTGCGATTATATTTATATTATATATTGTTACCTAAACATCTTTTGTTCAAGTTCATGGTAGAAATAACGATAATGGATGTGTTGTGGCCTCAAGGACAAGTTTAGCACGCGATGGTTCGAACTAATAATAATCCTACGGCTTGCTGCATTCCTACTATAAATAAGTGAACTGTACCATAGAGAATGTATTGCAGATATCACAATCGTTTGTTAGGAACATATGAATTCTTTTGAAATAAATTTATGTTAGATCTAATGTATCTTTGTATTTTAGATTACAATTTCGTCATTTAAACAAAAACAGACAAACATACTGTGTATTTAAATTGTAGCTAAAAAAGAAACATATCAATAAAGATTCGTTTTATATTATTTAAAACCTAAATGATATTGAATATATGAAAAATATAAGTTGTAAATTACATGACCGAGTTTTTAATTTGTTATTTCATTAAATTTCATTTATTTCTTAATGTTATAAGCATCTACAATATTCAAAGACAATCTTTGAAACTTCAAACCCTTCACAAATCAGATGTTAAGACAATCAGTACAAAGAAATGCCTTTTAAAGTTATTTATTTAAGTATTTCGGTGCCGAGACAAGAATTGTATTTATGTACATATAAATACGAATGAATTAAGACACAGAAACGTATAGTTTATCTTCCCTTAACATATCCTGACGTTATAAACTAAAGACACGATGTGTTCAAAAGTTATGTATGTAAATAAAACGAACTTTTCTTTATTGCCAGATGCCGTGTTGAATTGAGATTTTGTTATTTTATAAAATAAAAGGTATAATTTATTATAACGTCTAGTTTGAAGTTTGCAGTTCTATTTCTGTTAACTTTATAGCTGGCCTAATCGATAAAGTGTATTGCAAAAATATCATTTGAATACATATAACCGTAATAACATAGTAATTTAAACTTTAAACAATTTGTATTACAGTATATTCTGATATAGAATTACTGAAAAACATAAAAGTAGTTCGGTTGTTGTTAAAAATATAGATATATAACAAATATAAGGATTATACCAAGTTGGGAGACAATCACAAGGAACATGCGATACTGTCATTAGACCCTTCCGCCAGTTATGTATTTTTATTACATTTGGGGTTGAACACCAGTGCGAGAAAAAGTATGGAATGTGGTAATTTTTTTTATACTCATTTGTGTTCGTTCATGGACCAGATAAAGCCTAAGAAGGTGACTGAGAACCCTCATTAGTGAAGCGGCATTGAAAGATTCGTTCATACAAAAAGTCGTCGATGTCACAAAACTTAGCATTTGAGCCATGGATATACTGGCTTTTTACCCATAATTATTTAATATCCATAATTATAGATACTTCTACATCACTTTTTAAAGAATCCCTGGTGAAATACATGATCAGTTAGCCACGGAGTATAAAATATATAAATTATAATCTAGCTTCCTACAACTTATTATTAAACATATCAGGTTAATATACATATTTACAAAAAGTATTTGTTTAATATACATAGCGATCTTATACTAAATATGTAGTATATTTTTTAAGAATTTATAGCGAAAGTCAGCTTTCATTACAAATTGTTTGCAAAAACGATATTCGGGCTCAAGTGTTTCACCATGGCAACAATATTGATCACAATCAAACAGCACATGGCCACTATAAAATCGTATATAAACTGACGATAAAGGAGCTTGTTTATGCGTTAAGAACAAACGCAATGTTGGAATTACGAGGACTTACTGAAGGACGAAATCTTTGTAGCTAATGAGGAGTTAATTTTTTTCATTATCAAATACGCAACATACATAAACAAGGAAATAAATAAAGTAATAGCGTATTGCATAGAAGGTATCGTCCTACAAACACTATGTATGTAAAGAAAACCTTGGACTCCTTATTAAATAGGACTGTTTTCTTTATCTAGCATAGATAAAGCCTAAATGTCAATATTTGACAAGATGTCATTATATTGTTTTATTAGAAAATAATTATTTTAGTAATTATTAATTTATATTGTTCACATAATTGTTAATTTCTAAGACTAGTTTATAATGTTATTCTTAGTTTTTTCAAGAAAATAAAAGCTCTATTGCGTTTTTCTATATAACCAAAACACTACATTTAATGCCTTACTTGTAGTCTTATAAATTAACAATTATGTTAACAATATAAATTAATAATTACTAAAATAATATTTTTTTCTTTCCATGCATATAAGAAGATTGATTCCTAATATATATAATGATTTTTAAAAAACAGGTTTTAAAATTTTCTTTACAATTAAAATAAAATAACAATAATTTATAAATGTTAATTAATTAATTAGTTAAATTAATTAATTTATGTTTTTCATTGTTTTGATAGAAGTTATGAATAAACAAATCAAATATTCTCAGGATGAACAAGTTTTTGATTATACTCAGTAGATGACGATTCCATTGAATATCTAATATAAAAAGTAGACTAAGAAATTCTGTTTTCCAGGTAAATTGAAGCCTATATCGAAATTGATAGCAATTAATATCAGTTTTTAAAATTCGCTTTGACAAAACCATTCATGACGCGTAGTCATCGAGAAACACATATTACCAACTGGTTGTCAAAGCAGCCGGACCACACATATCTCTTGTCTTTTCATCCTTTCCGTTTGGCCTTTCCATGTTTTTTTTCAGACTTGTTTCATTGCCTTTTTGAGCGGTACCGCGTGAAATTGAGGCTTGCTGTATTGAGATGAAACATCGAAATTTTTGCTTTGATTTTCATTTACTGTTTGTGCGCCGAGTGCAAAATTGTGACCAAATAGTTTTTGACAGTTTCTTTTAGCTGTGATACTTTTATCTTTTTTTATTCTATAGCGAACAACGAAGCAGGTTGGTCTTCAATGTGGTAAAAGAGTACCGCCGCCCATGTGCAATCGCACCGGATTTTTACGCCACTTAAGAGGGATTTTTAAGGGCCTACGATATCCTTTATAATAGTCCGGACCGGGATTCGAACCTGATACCTCTCGATTCATGGCAGAATTATTAAACCACTTACCTAGAAGGCTCTCAAAAAGCATATATTGCTTATCCCGGGGTTTCCATAGATTTTTGATAAGGGTTTCGTTAGACAGCCAAGATTTTACAGATTTTACAGGTACTTTTGGATAAAATAACTAATTCATTATTATAAATTGTAGTAACTGAAAAGAATAAAGTTTTTGACAGTAAAACTTCTATTATTATTAATAAGTTGTTGTATATATAACAGTATATTCTATCCCTTGTATTTATACTTAATAATTTCGAAGATCGGTGAATTTATTGAGTATTTATTAATTAAATCATTCACGGAAAAGGGGAATTCGTTTATTTGAATATCTTTTCAATTATCTACGTAGTAAATTAAATTGCCACAATACAATTACGTAAGGTAAAATTTTAAGCCACAAAAAGGAAATTGTATTGAAATTACAATAGCCAAATGCGGAACACGTTAAAATACAAAAGCTATTTATTATTAATTTAAATTAAATAATGCGCCATTTTTTTGAAAACTAATTGTCTTTATATGCACAATTGGCAAACAATTTAAATATCAATTTAATGACGATTTAAATTGGTTGTTTCAACTAAGTTTGTTTAAGAGATGTCATAAAGTGTAGCCGGTGCCGTAAATCTAATTTACTACTGCCATTTTTCTGATCTCTCCCATCAAGTCCTCTGGTAAAAATAACATAAAAATGGTTACATTTGTTTTCTAATACCAGATATTTTACCTGAATAAATGTGATTACAATGCCAATTACCAATACAATTTTTTTAATAAACCTGTTAAAATTAAAGTTTTCATATAACAAGTATAATTTAACTACGAATTGATTATTAGAATCATATCCATAGAAGAATTTGAAATTTAATTTAATTTGCTTTAATTTTCTCAGTGTTTAGTAGCAAAAATAAGTCGCATATTTAGAATGAAAGCAAAAGCAAAATTAAAACAATTGAAACAAGCAACAATTGAGCAAGGACAAAAGAGGAATATTCGCCAATACAATTCCGTAGAAGCCTTAAAGAAGGCTTTGATATATTTTGATAATGACAAAATGTCTGCTGCCTATGCGGGTTTTGCGTGACCTTACAAATTACATTACATGTATACACGTAGGGAATATAATTACTTAAAATTGGGGATACAGTATAAATTGCTTTTAAACTTGTGTGATGGTAAATATTGAAGGTAAAAAGATGAAAAAAAGGTTTCAAGGTTTACTAAAATCGAACGATTTTAATGCCTCAACTGTCGAATGGAATTATTATAAAAAATATTATTTGTTGTTACCGTCAAATTTATTCTTCTTCTAGAACTCTAGGTCTAGAAAAATTAAACTAGGATTATAAATTAAATTAAATAAAAATAAACAAGTTAATAAAGATAATGTCTATATTGTAGTACATACTCCTAATGACTACAGAATCGATGAAAAATTCTCGGTAGTTACTGTCTTCGCTGTGATCTGTATCAAAGGTGCACCACTGGGACCAAAGGTCTCTATCCAAGAAGTCATAACATTTTAGTTAGACTAACTTCATATATCAATGACGTAATAATAAGTGATATACTTTACTTCAACTGTCATCCAAATAGCCACTATGGTTTTTTTTATGGAAACAATGGCTCACCCAGGGTAAGTGGTCCTCCAGCTATGGACATCTCTAACCCTTGCAGAGACACGAGTGCGTTGCCGGCCTTTTTAGTGCTAAATTAAGTAACGCCTAAAAAAATACAAAAATAAAGCTGAAAACCCTACAATTCTAAAAGCAAGCCCTAAAAAATCCGTAAATAAATCCAAGATATTATTACAAAGAGCGCTTGTTATGAGAATGTGTGAGCTAATTATCTGAGTGTACCTTACATTAGGACACGTAATTAATTCAAAGAAAATTGCCTAATATTTCTGAGGCTTGTTCGGCCGCGGAAACATTTGCTTACGTTCATAATATATAAAATGGGTTTATTTTAGTGAGATTGAGTTGATTCAAGAAATTCCCTAGCTATTATCATTGCAGTGTAAATTGAGGTTCATTATAGCGGACAACGGAGCAGGTGGGTCTCCTATATGGTAAGTAAACACCGCCGCCCATGACGCCACCAAAATTCCCGCCGCGGTCCGCATATGGTGGTGTTGCCGGCTTTTTACACCTCATAAGTGTCATTTTTAATGGCCTCCGATATCCTAATTCACTATTAGAAAAACAGTACCGTTTCAAGCTGAGTATTCTGTGAGCCCGTTTTATCACTTCGCACGAACGGGTCCAAATAGTGCGTCAGAATATACTTCAAGCATGGCTCTCCCACAGGTGTGACATTATTAAGACACTCGCCCGATCACTGTCAAGCCCTTCCAGAGACCGATATAAATTCAATATATAAAAAAATTCAATGATAATTGTCCGGACCGAATTATGTTATACTTAGTATGGATCATACTTGCATGTATTTTCTTGGATTTGATTTTTGTATAAAAAATAAATATTTTTGTTTTTAATTTGTTTTACCCAAAAACATCTCACTATGTTATTCCTTTATTTATTTATTAAAATAGCATGTTACAAAAATCTGAAGAAGAAACAGGTAATCACTAAGATAATTATAACATTTTGATGGAAATAATACCAATGCTTGAGGCAAAACACTTTCATTATTAATATTTTATATGCTTCCACACAAAGAAGCTATTTTATACATTTGATATTATTCCAGCTAAAAATAGCCAAAATTTATAAATTTACAATAATGTTAAATTTTTTGGCCTTTTGTAAAAAGTACACAGGTATAATTTATAACATCTTATTCTTTAAGATGATCTTATTCTTTATTATTATATCTTAGTAATATAAAATATATTACTTTATAAACATACTGACGGTAATGTAAAATGAATTTTCAACCAACTTAAATGACTAAAAAGCATATTTGATAGTTCTTTTTCGTTTGAAAATCAGAACAAATATAAAGAAAATAAAAGATTATTTGGCTTCATAGTTCCATTTCAGCGGATGCATTACCCAAACATTTGAGTCAAACAAAACAGAATTCCCTGGAGGCACATTAGTGGTGTATTCGACCGTGACTTGCCCTTATCTCACCATTTCTCTATTATTTTTACTGGAAGAAACTATTTTCTCTTTTCCTTACTTTATGGATGTCATTCTTTGAAACCAACATTATTTCTAGTTTTCCGACAGCTATTTTATTGTGACGAAGTTTATTACGGAATAGATCCATTTAGTACAGCATATAATTTTAAATACATTAAATACAATTTTTTTTCTGAAGCTGACAACGGAGCAGATGGGTCTCCTATATCGAAAGAGAACACTGCCACACACACATGAACAACTGCGCCAAAGACCGCGTATTGGTATGTTGCCGGCTTTTTACGCCGCTTAAGTGGCACTTTTAAGGATCTCCGATCTACTCACAGTGCTTAACACAGGACTAGTACTGTTTCTCGCTGAGATTTCTGTGAACCTATGGTATTACTTCGGACGAGCTGGCCCAATTAGTACGTAAGCATATGCTTCAGCATGGCTCTCTCATGGTGAAATTATGTTTACAGGCTTATAGTGTGATTTTTTTTGGTCTATTTAGGACTGAATAACAAACACAGTAAGTATGTAGGTGGTATGTTCGTATCTTTACCCAATATCCATTATTTCTGTGATAGAAAAAGTCAGCCACGTTGTAAGATCTGAAACGACGTATAACAAGTGAGTTATCTAAGTACGAGCCAATAAAAAATATATGACTTTCAAACAATCGAATTTGTAACCGAGCCATAAAGACATTTATTAAGAGTCGTCCATTAGCTGAATTGCAAGTCCCGTCTGTTTATTATCTCGATAAAGTAAGACATTTTGACCGTTTTTAAGATTTCTATTAGTTGCTCTTATTTTTTAGTTATCGCTTAAGTGCTATTAATGCTTATAATTTTATGATAATAACTTTTGTATCACTATGTTATGTGGTAGTATAATTCTCACTACCTTCAAAGCTCAGATTTATTGTGACATGTTTACACATTTAGTTGAATGATAAGTTATTGTATATGATAATATATATAATTTATATACAAGTTAAAGAAAATATTTAAGTAGTATATATATATCAAGCAAAACATATATCCAAATAAAATATTGATCATTATTAAGCTATATACTAACATACTTTCTTTGTTTAATTAGCGTGGATCTTGTAGGACATATTACCGACAGTTTTTACTTAAAGAGTACGTACTTGAGTGAGTTATGCCGATAATACCTTATCAACATGACTTCGCGTTTATTTCTTGACACTCGCTAATACTGGAATTTTGTACGGGAATGATGTTTGGCGTAGTTCTTTTAACAACACTCTAACTTGAACTTTTATGAAATCTTGAATACCAGATATTTTGGCATATAATGAGGAAACAGGTAAATTATTTCTTCTATTTCTCTAAAGAAAAATATAACTTTCTTAAATTATGTATCTGTATGTTATTATATTGTGGTATGGTAGTCTGTGATGAAATGAGATTATAAAAATTTGTAATTTAGGAACGACTTAGTAATTGGAAATATTAAATGTCGTTTCTTTTATTGCAGAGAAACTCAGTTGTGTTTTATTGACTGTTGTTCCAAATCACAACAAGTTAAATCCATCTTTTATAAAATGACATTTAATGTTTCCAATTACCAAGTCGTTCCTAAATCACAATTTATACAATCCTATTTCACCACAGACTACCCTACCATAATATACAGATAGATAATTTAAGAAAGTCTTATTTTTATTTACATTTATTTAAACCTCATTTCTTCACTAATAATGATCCATACGTGCATAAGTCGTCTACAAAGCAGCTTTTATAATAGTACGTTATTAATTCATTACACGAGCAGTACACGACTACAAAATTAATTATCCAACTTGATGCATGAACTCACGAGTTTGTAAATTTCCATGATATTATTATATCCCCTTTACTTTGATACCTATTTTCTTTGAGACATTTTAATAAAATACTAAAAAAACATTTCCTACAAATAATTAATAAAATATATATGAACCTTAAACAGAAATACGTTTTAATATTTTTAAAATTATTTATAAATTTAATTTTTAAATATAAGTTAAAACTGAAATTAATATATTCAAAACAAGCTGTACTTTTTAAAAATTGTTTCTCGGCTGAAAATTGTTATAAAAGGCTGCACTCTCGGCCCAACTAGGTTTAAATATGCCCATGGGTGGGCGGACTGCTTATCCTAAATGAACCTACAATCTCACTTCCTAATATTTTCTTATATTATTTCTTTATTAATAAGTTGGTTTGATCTTTGTCCGACGACGGAGCCAAGGCTCTGAGGCTGGTGGTGTCCATTAGCGGACAACCGCTTATGCTATTTGAGCCTCCTGCTCGTTTGCTATGGTTTTCATAAAAAAATAAAAATGTCTAGGAATTTTTTAAATTGTATATGAAATTTTTGTTAAAAATTTGTTCTGGTTTCATATGAACAAAGTCATGCAATTGTATCGACTCCATAGAAGCAAATAAATTTCTCCACCTGTATAGTGATCAGCTGGTTCTGTTGAGTACCAGTTCTCTCTATCTGATTTATATCTAATATTTTTTACAAAACATTTCAAGATGTCAACTTCTTATAACTCGAAGAACAATATTGGAAAAACATTCAAGTTTGGTATTTGCATATGAAAACGTAATGTATGTTAATTATGTGTTTTCATTGAATAGCTAACATTTTGAAACGCGGATCTTTTAGCGTCAGTTTGTTATTATTAGTTACGGAATATTAGTTTGAAATTTTAGCGGCTTTAGTAAAGAGCAATTCAGTATATATAACTTTTTTATTCATATAAAATAAACCAATACTTGATTCATGGAGTGTTTTTTTATTGTATAGCGTGTGATAGTTAAATATTTTATTCTTACAGTAATAAACTCATCAACTATTTAAATTTATATTAATATTAAATAAAAAACAATATTAATTATTTGAGACATACAAATACTACAAATCATGTAGTATTTGTAATAATAATGGTAGAATCAAGCCTAGGAATTAATTAAAATGTTTCTGTGTTCATCTACGTACAAAAGATAGCTTGAGGAGCGAATGTGTAAGATGATGTTATATTTGAGTTCTCCAGTATTTGCATATAAGATATTTAGATTTACGGACAACCTAACCCACACAGTAGCGACATTTTATTTATAGGAATCGGGATACTAATCAAGACTAACTAGTAGTGACCGGGACATCGGCGCGCGCGCGCGTTTCTATGTATTCTATGGTTGGCCCTTTTCGTGTTTATTTTCCGGATTTGTTCTATGTGAGTAATAATTTTTGGATGCAATATGAGGTAACATATAGTTTATTTATTTATTACGTTCGAATATACATCAAATATGTAAGAATATCCAATATCAACTAATATTTATGAATTTATACACAATAATTAACACATTTTTAAGTTCATCATTAAAAAATATTATACAGTCTTTATATTAAACAGTCGCGTTGTTCTAATGTAAAATTCTAATCACAATACACCATACAAATTTTCTATAATAAATTAGGATAATTTTTAATCTTTATACAAAAATAAAGAAATATTACAATTACAATGACTTGAACATTTGACATTCTGAATTGGACGCCAACTTGAAGTAATGTATTCGAAATGATGTTATTGTCAAAGTTGGTAACTATTAGTAAAATATACAATTTCCCTAAAATAGGTTACTTATTTATTAAAGCTTAGATGGAACGTGTTAAGATCTTATTCCTCCAAAATATACGAATTCCATTCTATTAATAATTTTAATGATATTGATTTAATATTTGTATTATGTTCGAGGATTATTTCACACGCACTGTTTAGGCTCTCGGGATTGCTTTACACACTTATGGAGTCTCTAACGTTTATGTGAAGTGTTCCCTAGGGGACAAAAAAAATTATTTTACGGTTATTACTTAAGTTTATTCTCCAAATATTTTAGAATTAAATATGATAATATTTACTAGAAAAACAAATGTTATAAAAAAATTAAATTATATTTTATTGATCTTAGCATTGGATAAAGACGGCGTCAGCAATTCATTTGTAATTTGTTCGGTCTCTGGAAGGGATAGATACTGTCGCACCTATTGAGAGAGCCATGTTAAATCACATGGTGATAAAGCATTAATGGAGCCGCCTCGTCCAAAGTGATACCACAGGCTCATAGAATACTCAGCGTGAAAAGGTACTTGTACGATGTTTCGCAGAGTGAGTGAGGATATCGAAGGCTCTCAAACATGCCGCTTAAGTGGCGTGAAAAGCCGACAACAGAACCAAAGCACGGACTGTGGCGTGGTTGATGATGGGCGGCGGTGTTCTCTTACCATATAGGAGACCAACCAGCTTCATTGTCCGCTGTACAATAAAAAAACAAAAAAGAAAAAGTTCACAGTGAAATTTGTTTTTCTAATCCATTTTAATTTGTAAAGGTGTATTAGGGATTTAAAATGTTTAATTGATACAATTTCAAATAATACTCTAGCCATGAATCATTTAAAACATGATCGAATCTGCAAAACATTTATTTGGTAGTCTAAACAAAGTCAATTACGAGAAACACTAGAAGAAGTCTATTTTTAATTAGAGCTAGTCGTATGAGATAAAATTCAGCCGTGTTTGATTACAAGAAAGTCATGTTTAATTAGTTCTTAATGGCTGTTTAATATGCCATATATTTATATTATTATAGAACACAAAATAAGATTTGTTTTTAATTAATAATGTTAGCGTTTTTTATGGAAATTAGCTAAACATTGAATAAAGACGACTAATTTGAAATTAAAAAATTGTATAGAATTTAAACATATCCGTGGCATAGAGAATTTCTTTTCTTCTATTATTTTTATTAAGATTGTACGACAAACACAACAAATAACTCAAATCAAACATATTCATAGTGTAAAGTTTCATAGTGACGACAAGTTGATTTTTTATGGTGTAGCGGACAAGGGAGCAGGCGGGTCTTCTATATGGTAAGAGAACACCGCCACCCATCGACAACCGCGCCACAGTCCACGCATTGGTTGTGATGCTGGATTTTTAGGCTACTTAAGCGGCATGCTTAAGGACCTCCAATATCTTCATTCACTCAGCGAAATAGTAAAAGAATCGTTTCAAATACAACTACTATTTTACTTTAGTCTGTGAGCCCGTGGTATCATTTTGGACGAGCCGGCCCAATTAGTGCAATATATGGTTCAGCATGGCTCTCTCACTCACGTAGGAAAATATAATTTTCCAACAAGTGTTTAAGTACAGCGGAAGTCCACTAGCCCATGAAGATTTACGTCCACAATTAATATCAATAAATTGTACCTATATAATAGGGTAGCGTTGTCCGCGTATGATTGATGTGCGGGGTACTCATAGATACGTTATTGAAATTGATTGTAAATAATGTGACAGGAAAATCTTCAACTTTCCTTTTTTTTTAACGTCTTATGTATACAACTGTATACAGTTTTATAGCATTAAATAAGTTTTATTTAGGATAAAATTACAATTATTTGATTATTTCTTTTACCCGTGGGAGAGTCATGCAGACACACTAATTTGTCCGGCTCGTCCGAACCAAGCCGGCCCAATTAGTGCGTCCACATATGCTTCAGCATGGCTCTTCCACGGGTGTGACAGTATTAAGACATTCGCCACTGTCAAGCCGTTGCAGAGACCGAATAAATTAAATTATAATTTATAATTGTCCGGTCCTGGATTCAAACCCGATACCTCTCGCTTCGTGGTAGACTTAGCACTCAGCTACGAGGCTCTCAAAATAAATAATAAAAT
Organism: Delias oraia; assembly: GCA_018230265.1. NCBI lineage: Eukaryota > Metazoa > Arthropoda > Insecta > Lepidoptera > Pieridae > Delias > Delias oraia. The sequence goes on along the minus strand of DWCF01000031.1, from coordinate 16,706 downwards.
AAAAAGTACAATATTATTTGGAATTTGTCTCTCACTTAAGAAACGATTGAATTTTACTATTTCAAAAATGTTATTCGTCCTTTGAGTCATTTAATAAAAAGCTTCGTTTAACTAAAGATCAATTGGCTCAAAATATTTACATTCTCCGTTGAGAAAACAAGATTGCGATTATTTAATGTAAAATCCAATTTAATGATAGAAGAATTCCTTGAGCACAATTGAAATGTAAGCTATTGAAAGTTAAATTGCAAACAAATATTCCATTTGAATTGCACCATCAAAAGTAAATGTTAATTCGGACATTCCATGAGAGACTGCGAGAAACAAAAACAAAAGGCTCACATTAAGAATCTTCCATCTTTCGCGACTTAAGATTCAGCTTAATGCTACTTTTTATGCTCGAAACTATGTTTTGTCGAGTTAACGCTAGGTTTAACTCTTTTTGTATAAGCTATTTGTTTGTTAAAAATATATCCTATTTTTTTAAGAGAGTAAGTTCCTAGTTTTGTAAGAGAAAACCGCCGTGAACACGCCACGGTCCGCGCATTGGTTAAGTTGCTGGTTTTTAATTTTTAAAGGTCTGCGATATCCTCAGTCTCTCTGCGAAACTTTTTCGCCCGGCCATTGTCCCTCCAACCCTTCCAGAGACTGAATAAATTATAAATTTTGTCCCGACCAGGAATAGAACCCGATACCTTGAGCTTCATGGTGCACTTTTAAAACCAGCAACCTACGAGGCTCTTAAGTAAATACATTCTACTTGCTTTGATTGAGATGTTCGTCCGAGTCCAAACAATATATGACTTAGTAACAGTCTAGTTTGCAATCCATGTTAAAATTCTTTAGGACACACATAGTTTTAGAGATTTTTCCGTGCATACATTACAATAAAAGTTTCCTCTTTTTAATATTCGTTATTTATTATTTAGCTAATGGACATGCACGTGTAGTACAGGCTATTGTACAAAGTGTAGCAATGAGCGGAAATTTAAAAATAAAACACAATACAATCCGTTCACTTTGTTAAAAATATTGTGGCTTATTACATACAACACATGTTAAAAGCTACAATACATCATTCCGTACAAAATATGAACGTGGGAAATAAGAATGGCCTATTTTATGTTTGATAATATTATTAATATTGTATTTTATAATTTTATAAGAAATATTTATGAAGCATTAAAAATCTAGCAGTTACATTTAATTAAAAAACGTGAATTACGATAACTGGTTAGTATTGGTTAGTATTGTAACTGGAATGTAAATTATATTATAAGGCGTATTCGTATCTGCTTTGGTTTTACTTGTACATTTCTTGCAATTGAGTGATCTTTCGGGGAAGCCTATGTCCAGGAGTGGACTTGATAGGCTGATGATGATGAAATCTTATTTATTTAGGGTTTTTAGCAGGTATTTTACGGTATATAGGGGTTTTTATGGGTTTGTCCGGATTTGAATATGAGATTTCAAGTATATTACTGAAATGCGTAAACTAATTAATAAGGCGGTGGTTGACTTACTAAAAATATATTTTATCAATTCAATTTGGAAAGACTTGGATGGGAGAGCCATGCTGAAGCATATGCTGTGATATGCATGGGCTTACAGAATATTAACGGGAAACAGGTCTCTAGGTCTATATTCATTAAAGTGGCGTAAAATGCCGGCAACACAATCAAAAAGCGGATTTTGGCGCAGTCTCCATGGGAGGCTCTTTTCTCTTACCATAGCCGAGAACCGCCTACGCCGTTGCTCTCTAAACCATAAAAATATGAAACATCACTAAGTCTATGTTTACAGACCGGTTACTGCTCCTAAATTTGATAAGAAGAACTAAGAAGTTCAGTCAAGATTATTTCAGCCCGTTTTCACAAATATATTTTTGTAGCATATTATTACAAAGCAAAGATATCTAAAAATTACTAATAATCAAAATTTATATGAATACACTGATTAATTTACTCTCAATGTCAGATTTATATTTCTGTAGTGGCAAATGTTGTACCTCGCCTGGGATTTTATATTAGAAGAATATCAAATTGTTAACGATATTCTATCCCAGCTAGGCAAGATAGATCCAGTTCACACGCGCTGCGATCCCACCTGCCGCATTAGTCACTTCCTCTTGCCAATCAATTCGCAGCTACTTCTGACACTTGCCGTTCGGCAATTTGTGTACCATTCGGATGCTTTTCGCGTGATTTAGAATGACTATAAACGAATATATTTTCAATAGAATTTCATTTATGTCAATTTATATTGTAAATTTGTGAGGCCCTTATTTTAAAAATATCGTATTTCTTTTTCAGTGAGAGCTGAATCCCTTTTGTGTATATGGGCCCTGGGCTGCACTTCAAAATCCCTTTAAAGTAAAACTGTACATTTTAACTCTAACCAAAGCCTCAACTAAGTGTAACTATTTGTAACATATCGTATTTTTTTAAATTTATCTGTCTAAAATTTAGTGATAACGAATGTCATGTATGTATATATTGTTTTCTATTCGTCTTTCATAATTCGACATTCAAGCTGTCTAAGTTACCAAACATTATTTAAATTCATTTAGTCTCAATTTATTCGTATTAATTATACAACATTACTCGAAAACTGATATAAAATGAAAATAAACAATTAAGGATTGGAGAACAAGGTCTAAACTGTATATCCACGTTAAATAAAAACTGGCATACCTAAATAAACCTAATAAAGGAGCAGCAATGAATCTTAGGCAGAGCAAAGGAGCAAAACTTGGACCGAGATCAAAAGTCATGCACAGTATAGAGAGGGTTAGGCTTGGGCTCTGCAAACCATTTTCCCAACTAAGGGACTTACACCTCAATTCTAATATACACTGGTTAATACAGTCACTTTCAGCCTTTATTGGAAAACTTAAGTAGTAAAACTGTTAATGAATAAAAACATAAACAATATTTAATAATGGTAATAACAGGAGGAGGTTATATTTTTTGTAATACCAAATGTAACCTCATAGCCACCTAAAATTAGTCTCCTTAGTCTATAAACTTGCTCTTTTTTCTAAAATTTACCCGTGGGAGAGACTCATTTGAAGTGATACTGCGGTATCACAGAATACTCAGCGTGAAACGGTAGTTGTGCTTGAAACGGTGTTTCTACTGTGTTTCGCTAAGTGAATAAGAATATCGAAGATCCTATAAAATGCCGCTTAAGGGGTGTTAAAATTCAGCAATACAACCAATGCGCATACTGTAGCGAGTTTACCCATGAGCGGAGGTGTTCTCTTACCATAGAGGAGATGCACCTGCTCCGTTGTCCGCTATATCATAAAAAAGCACAACCGTTTTAGTACTATTGAAAGGTAAACAGCTATAGGCTTAATAATTAATATTATAACTGAAATGCATATAGATCGTGCTCATTTTATATTAGGATTTAATGTCTTCTCCAGGCGCCAGTCTAGTTTAGGCTAATGAGCCAAGACGATACCAATTCCCTGCACAAACGTACCTTTAATTGGCGGCCGCAATTACCATTCCGCGTGACACATTCATATTGAATTAATTAATTCGCTGATCGTTACATGATGGCTATAAATGAGCCTAATAGATGCTCAAGCGTTGCGTTTGTATTACGTAATTTTATATCAGCCCTAGTTTCTCATTTGTTTACTCAGTTTGTGTAAGGAAACGGTCCCGAACGAAGAAAAGGCTCACCTAGGATAAGCCCATGGCTAGGCTTCCCCATAGAGACCCTTAGCCCTTGCAAGACCGCAGGTGCATTGCCGGCATTTTACTGGTTTAATGTTTACTTATATTAGATATATGTAGAAGATATCTAGACTTTAACTTTTTAAAACATTTAAAACACCACTCCGTAAAATCAGCTGCCAGCAGAATATACCAATGTATTATGTATATATTTCATATTTTTCACAAAAATGTGAGATATCTTTATAGACACTATTTGAACAACGCCGGGTTTTACTTTATTTATTTAGAAAAAAACATAATATTCTATAAAAAGTTTATGTCAGCCGTTGATAGGTCTTCCTTTTAATTCAAAATTTAATTTATATTTGTACAAAACATAAAAATGAACATTATAATAACACTAATGAATAACAAACAATCATATTTTTTCTTATTATAATTAAAGAAAAAGAAGTAATATACACATAAAGAATAATATAAATAAATCTTATATATCGTTGGACTTATTACAATATACATTATGTAAAATTTACTGATCGTAGGTCTTAAAATAAAATGTTATATGATTTATTAATAAGTAATGTTGCATATACCAAAATTTTTTCAGTAATAATTTAATAGATATTACGTTAATAGCTTATAGGAATAAAAAAACAAGAAGAGAACAATTATTTCATTGATAGAAACAATCACAGAGAAACAGAAGCGCTAGTCTCTGAAATTACAATGTAAACCACGCGTTTCCATGAATCCTTAATAGTTCAACTAAAAGGGAATTATCGTAAATATCTTTCCCCTCAACGTTTAAGCGGAGACGGCCATGATGTTCAGTTTCGTGTTTTATTAAAAATAGTTAACGAAAAGACATTATTTTAATTATCGTTTACAACTGGGGATACTTAAGAAGTTTTCTATGTGGGCATCTTACTTTTTATTAAAGCCACTAGCTGATTTTTTTAATGAAAATCTGGAGACGAAAGAGCAGGAGGCTTACCGGTAAAACTGCATCTCCTCCGCTGTTCCTTGCCAGCCATCTAGGGATAGATGCGCTATAACGATTGATGGTATGTTCTAACTAGATTTTTTAAAATAAATTTAATATTGTATAACGTTGATAATAACATCATAACATCATCTGTACTTGTATTACTGAACAGAAAGGGTCTTTTCAATTGTATAACATGACTCAACACATTTAAATGACACACAACAACCTTAAAAGCTGCTAGACTGGGTTTAAAAAGGCTGTATGGCTAAAATATTTAGTTGTTGGATAAAAACACTACTCAGAGAATACTTAACGTGAAATGGTAGCTTGAACACAATAGAAGTCTTCTACTCTATTTAGCTAAGTGAGTGATGATATCGAAGACCTTTAAAATAACGCTCAAACGGCGTAAAAAAATCGGCAACCAATGCGCGGACTGTGGCGCCGTCATCCATGGGCGGTTAAGGTTTCTTACCATATAGGAGACCTACCTACCCCGTTGTCCGCTATAACATAAAAAAATTAAATACATTTTAATATATTTAACCAGTAGTGTTTTTATTGAGGAGAATTTCGTTAGATATAAAAATATGAAATGTAATTGATTACAAATGTTGAAAGTTCGTTTCAAATGATTTTGTAATGGTATATGTGAAAAATTATGATATATTACGGTTGTTTTGGGTAATACCCAATGCCCGGGTATCATGTGGCATTCCATAAAATACGGTGAGCCATTTTTCAAAGAGTAGGAAATTAGCAGCACTTCACTTACCATCACATACATTAGAAGCCACGAATAGGGGACATCACTCATCACGCCATAAAACAAAACGTCAAAAATTCTTTCTATAATTAGTTCGGTTAGGTCACGTTCATACGGTTATTATTAATATCATGTTATGTTTAGACCAAATTTTTGTAAATATGTACTTAATAATCTAAGTATATTTTAACAATTCAATCTGCCAATCACTATATAACTATAAATGTATATATTATTACGTACAGTATACAAAAAATGGAAATATATTAAAATTACTATTTGCATTAAATAATGATTTTAAAAATTTTCCCAGTTTTACAATTTGACTCAATACTTCACTGGTACATAGTTTTAATCTATACAACAAGGATATTGTATAAAACAAAATATTTTTATTAAATTTTTGCTTCAATGAAGCTCTTATGAACATAAAACCGATAAAGAAGGAAATTAGCATAAAATAATCAACAAGAAATGGCTTTTTAGTTGAGTGGCGGGTGCAGGATTTTGATTCTAGACATCTTTGTCATATACGCTACAAAAGCTTAATTTTTTATGGCATAACGGCACAGGTGAATCTCCTATATGGTAAGGTAACATCGATGCCCATGGACAACAGCCGCACACTCCGCACTTTGCTTGTGTGGTCGGCTTTTTAAGCACCTTAAGAGAATTTAATAGAGTTTATGATATTTGCACAGTGCATATGCCCTTATTACAATGCGTGCTATATCACTCTCAAGAGCTACAAACCACGGCAAATCACTCCCAGTTTACAGAATGTCACTCACATCAAAGCGATCACATCAAAAGGTATTATAATGACTTACCATATTGTATCTCCGTACAATTCTTTGTTTTCTGTTTCCTTACCGAGTTTAGGTTTCTTACATATGAGCGGTTAGCTTGCTTAATGCAGACGAGTTGAATTACAACGATTTTTACTCACATTATCATTACTCGAACTTAAAATTAGATTATATTTATAATTTAATTTAATTATTATATAGTATCACCATCATCATCACCATTTCAACCGTACGACGCCCACTAAATAAAGCTAAATAAGGGCCTCCCCTTTGGACCTCCATGCATACATTCCTGTCGTAGGCAGCTTTTTATAATGTATAAAAAGTAATCATATATAGCAACGGATTATTATCCGTATCTACGGAGTTTATAAACACATTGAAGTTATATTCGAACCCGCTATATGTCTAATTTTTTACCAATTCTGTATTAACATCATACAATAAAATATTTTCATTTATTAGAGACATTATAGAGAAACTTGTGTGTATATAATATTATTTTATATTATCTAAAATAATATAAAAAGTTATGTAAATATTATTAATAAATACATTATAAAAATAATTAATATTCATCTTTCCTGTTGTAATTTAAGTGATCGATCGACAAAATAAATGATTAAATGTTCATTTAAATTTTCAACCATATTTTTCCTTTGTAAAAACCGTCAGCTGCAATTTAAACTTTGTCAAGATACACATCGTTAGGGGATCTTTTTTTAGCCGATGACAGAGTGGATTTATTTTGATCCCTCCCCTAATAAAGCAGTTACGATGTTGTGACATTCTTTAAAAGTTGCTACTTAATGTTTATCTACCATTTGATGACAGCATATAGACATATTCCAGACATGCAATATTCATAAAACAACGACAAAACTTGATATATCGTTTTGGTGCATTGATCCTCTGTTATGAGGAGATATAATAATTTTGAAATTTACAGAAATTATAAAGGGTTTAATTTAAAGAATATTTTACCTCCTATGTTTTTTATGGTATAGCGGACAACGGAGCAGGTGGGTATCCTATATGGTAATAGAACACCGCCGCCCATGAATAACCGCGCCACAGTCCGCGCATTGCTTATTTTGCCGGTTTTTTACGCCGGCACTCTTGATATTTTTCAATGGAGATTGGAGAGCTACTGTTTTTAAATTTTAAATGGAAGTCTTTGTAATAAATTATGATACTACAACTGTAAAGTTTTTAGGTTATCACAAATTAAACTATTTTATTTTATTAGATGTTTGATAAAAGAGTAGGTAACTGCTGCGATTCACGGTTTGTTTTAAAATTAGACCTTATTAAATATATTATAAAACCATACAAAATAAGAATGATATTATCCTCATATGAAACATTTGTTTGATTGCGTCTAGGACCAAGGTAATTTATGTCAGAGTAGTTATAATTTACGCTACCCTCATGATCCTTATCGAAGTATTTGGATTGGGGGAAAAATTATCTCTCCATATAAACTAATTCATCTCCTCAATGGAAAGTACTTTATATTAACTTATATGATATTGGTTTTAATGATAAGAAAATAAATTATTTCAATTTGTTGCTATAAATTCTTATTCGTTATTAATAAAAATGCAAATTTAAAACAATAATCATCGCACTGTCTTCTGTTAAAACGAACGTTGAAATAACAAATACAATTTACTAAAACCACATTTATATGATGAATAAATTTATAAAACTGTAAATAGAATATATTAGCGCCAGTTAAATGTCTATTTCATATAATTACCGAAACCGGTACTAATTGGATCCGATTATTTTCAAGGCAAAGGAAGCGAAACATCCGGAGGGAGTTATATTATTAGTTCGACGGAAACGTGACACATGACCAAAATATCCTGATCTACGGGTGACACACTGGCATTAAATGCCACACGCGCTAAAAGGTTCTATATATAGTGGTTGATACATTTTGTTATTGCTACTATTATAGCAGTATTAAAAGTATTGTATATACAATTATAATAAAATAATATATTTATATTGCGTAAACAAAAAATATTTACTAAAAGGTAAATCGGGCCAGACTAGCTACATACGTACATCTGTTCAATTATGCTCAATTCCCTGAAACAAATGATTAATAGAAGCAACAGTTAATTTATCAATATTATGTTAGTTTTAAATCTATACGAAAAAAAGTCATCTAAATTTAGTTTCAATATATTATAATATAAAATTATCCTATTACTATATTTTTATTCCGTCTCAATATCAATATTTTAAATAGGAACCTAATATCCGTTTGTTTCCTTTACGATTCACCAATATATTATATTCTTCTAGTATCTGCGTTATTATTTTCTCATGATCATTTTAATATAATACCATCTTATGGTACAAAATTTAATTACCTTAGGATTTTGAAATAGTATTAGATCTATACAAAAATCTAGATTATATGAAGCTATTAAGTCGAAGTCATAAAAAGTTTATTTTATTCATACAATCATCATCAGCCTATCAAGTCAACTGCTGGAAATAGGCCTTCCCCAAAGACGCCCACCTATTATGATCTTGTGCGATCTGGATCCAGCGGTTGCATGCGATCTTCTTGAGATCGTCTTTCCAACGCGTGGCGGGACGTCCCACTCTGCGTATTCCGGTACCCGGTCGCCACTCGAGAAACTTTCTTCCCCATCGGTTCGTCGAGCGATGTGGCCAGCCCATTGCCACTTCAACTCACTAATACGGCGGGCAATGTCGGTTACTTTGGTTCATATAATAATATTACTATTCGATGGCTTATACAAGATATGTTAGTTTTAAATCTTATTATTTTATGATTTTTCGTGTGCATACAATATAGACTCTATCACAGACGTCTTATAATATTATATATTAGTAACAAAAAACAAAAATACAGATCATAATATAAGAAAAAGTAAATAAATGTCTTTAAGGAAATGGTAGATTTACAATATTTAATCTTTATGCTTCGTTCACACGGCATTGGCCTTCCTTTTTTTGCAGTATACGTCTTAATTTATAAACATTGAGCATACAACGTATATAGATCAATTGACACGACGATTGTACTGCAAAAACGCGTAATGCTTATAAGTTCAAACATAGCCAACAGACTTTTCAAGCAACTGAAATAAACTTTAACGTGTTCGGTTCGCGTTGGAATAAGGTGTCCTCGTTTTTAAACGAATGAATATTTACCACATGAGCACCCGGTTGACTATACGTAAAACAATTATTACAAAAAAATATACTGGATAATGCCGTGTGAACGAGGCCTAACTAATATAGGTTTAGTTAAATACTCTGAATATTAAATTTTACTAAGAAAATATTCCTTCCAGATTCCAAGTTCCGGACATAGAGGTGGAGATCTTGGATAGTTACCAAATATTATGAAAGGGATAAAAATAGCTTCAAAAGTCCAATGACAGTTGAAGACATAATGACGTCAAGAATCGAACAGTTGACACCAGGAATTATATTTAACATGTAAGGAAATTTAAACTAGAGGAGATAATTTAAATCGATAATACCTATGGATAAAAAGTATTCCTATAATGAATGGTTCCGTGGTGTTTCGAAAAGTGGTTTAGGTGGGAAAGAAGAAAGTGAAAATGGGAAAAGATTTGTGTATTTTAGTGAAAGTGTTAGTGATATTGATGATGATAAGAAAAAGCCTGGAGATCGTAGAATCAAGTAAGTCTTTGTTTGCAGTTTAAATTTACTACGTGTTTTTATTTCGTCCGCCAATCTTGAGTTTTCGCTCAATGATAAGCAACGTAAACATTCAGTATCAGCCTTTCCAGGTATGAAATCTTTTATATTAACCAGATAAGGTCGAATTGACAACCTTCATAAATAAAACATAATTAGTTTATTTCTATGTCAATGAGATAATATAAAGTCACGTTCAAAGTCGACATATAAACGCGATTTTAATAATAATTTATAAATAAATTAGGAATTTGTGTTATTGTTAGTTTTCACATGATAGGATGTTACTGCGAAAACCAACAATTTCATCGAATTTCACCAATCTCGTCTTAGTTTGCTCAGTTTCTGCATGAAATGTGGAAAAGCCAATAAGCCTCCAGATCAGCCAAGTTTGCGTACGTTTGAGAAACCATCGACGATTGCATTATTGTACACTGGTGAGCCAAATACTGTTAACTCACGCCTTTCCCTGTCTTTGTTCTTTTAATTTAAGGCACTTTATAATAAAAAGTACCATTAATTATTAAATGATTTAAGAAGGTATGTACAAACGAAAATATATTTTTGGAACTTTTATTAGTCTAACTTTTAATTTTCTAGAAAAATAGGCTCAGTTGTTTACAGTGCAGTATTGAATTTTCTATATGAATGCGGACAGTGTCGCATACGCCCTCAGGTTGGCGACTGGCCAAATTGAAATGATGTTTTGGTGCACGACTGCCTTAAATATTGCTTGTCAATAAGAAAATGGTAATTGAAATTTGCCTAGTCACGTATGCATAACTCTGTAGCTCAAATATGCATACAGTAACTTTTTATTTATGTTATAGCGTACAACCAATCTCCTATATTGTAATAGAACACCACCGCCTATTGAAAAACCGCGACACCGTCGCCCATGGATAACCGTGCCACAGTTGGAACATTGGTTGTGTTACCGGTTTTGTACGTCGCTTAAGCGGTATCATTAAATGACTCTGATATCCTCAATCACTCAACAAAACACAGTAGAAGCACCATTTCAAGTACAACTCCTATTTCACACTATTCTGTGAACCTGTGGTATCACTTCGAAGGAGTCGACCAAATTAGTGCTTTAGCATTTGTTTTAGCATGTCTATCCCACAGGTGTGACAATATTAAGACACTCGCCCGGCCACCGTCAAGCACTTCCAGAGACTGAATAAATTATAAACTAAATCATAATTTTTCCGAACTGGGATCCGAATCCAAAACCAATCGCTGCATAGAGCTACGCAGCTCCCAATAAGAGGTTTTTGTTAGCTTCATGGAAATGTTCATAAAAACTAATAAAAGGATATTAAATAAAATGCCAGACATTTAATATCATGTCTACGTTATGTTTTAATATCATAAATATTACAAAATAGTATTCTCAGAGAAAATAGGGCCAGATTCAAGCAGTTATTGGTTATAACTACTTTACATAAGCGCTTTAAGCTGCTACACTCGATAAATTTCACGTTAGTATCTCGCTACAAAGCTTCTCTATGATTAGGGGAATTTAATTTCTCTCTATCTATTTATTAGGTAGTCTTTTGTGCTATAAATTTTTTATAACGACTACCGTTAAGCTCTTTATGAATTCGTACTAACTAGCACCGAAGCAATTTTCATCATCATCATCATCTCAGACATCTTAGACATAGGCTCCCCTTTGGATCTACACGTACAACTGCCGGAAGCGATCTGCATCCGGCAGTTTTAGTTTATATATATTTTAAATAAAACAATATATGCAGGCCACATTTATATAGGGTAACATTATTAGTACAGATAAAAATAAAAAACGTATTTATAATCAAATTTACATATTGGGTAATAGAAATAATTGTATAATTGAAACGAAAGAAAATTTTTATACCATGTTATTTGTTAGGTATATATTCAAATCGATTAAAGTGTAATTGTTACGTATTTCACAAGCGATCACTATATAAGGTTTAAACTTCACTGCAGGGATTCAAGTTAAAAACAGATATCAAATATGTATCTGGCGAAGAAGATATAGAAATATTTAAAATACACTAGTATTCTACCGGTTAATAATTTAATTTATAAAGTAGCTCTCAAAGGCTAAGTCGTACTTATATTACGTCATTGTAACAGTAGGGCGTGTAAAATTTATATTAAAGTATTTATAAAGGCCGATATTATAGGATGGACATGCTGAAGCATATGCAGATGTACTAATAGGTACTCAGCGTGAAACGGTTATCGCACTGTGTTTCGCAGTGTGAGGATATCGGAGGCTCTGAGTGAGAAGAGTGCTGGTTAAGAGGCATAAAAAGCCGGCAACATAACCAAAGCGCGGACTTTGGCGTGGTTGTTCATAAGGGATGGGGTTCTCTTACCATATAGGAGACCCACCTGCTCTTGTCCGCTTGCCAGTTATAGAATAAAAAAAAAATTCATACAAACTATAGCTTTTTTCAATTATTATGAATATAAAATTTAGCGTTCGCGTACCTTAAAGTTTGTATAACCTTTTCGTTTTAAATATTAATATATAGATATATTACTGAAAGCCAAACATTGTCGATGGATGAAAGGAACAAAAAAGTTATTTAGTTTTAGCGTGTACACATGACGGATCGATAGAAATCGGTTTTGTAAAAGTTAGAGAATTAAGGATTCAATCCGGATCTAAATTCAATCCAGCTCAAAACCACTATTCACTTGAAACTGAACCTTCACAACGGGGCTCGCGAATTTTTATAAAATCGCCCAAAAACTTTGTTTCGTTTTTTTGTTTATTCACATGAATAAACAAAAAAACGTAATATGTGACGTACATACGTCACATATTACATGGCATTTGTGTATATTAGTTGTAGCTGGAGAAATGTAAAAATTAATACATTTTATTTCTTTAATAAGAATACACAATAAATTCGTTGTGTGACATAATCCTAAAAAGGCTTTTGTCGCATACCAAATATAATAGTTCGTCATTAGACCCCATTACAATACCTAAAATTGGTACAGTATTTAATATATACGAAATAAACTATACAAGTCAAATTAATTAGAAAATATTTTATTTTTTAAAATAGTAGGTATTTAAAATTGTAATTTCTTACCGAAGTTTTGTTATTCACTAAACAAAGTTATAAGGATTTTAATAAATGAAAATATTTAACTGTTTATATAATAAACATTCTTTATAACATTAGTGTGGCCTACGACTGTCTTATATTTTGGTCCTGAATCGTGTGCTGAACTACAGACCAACTTGAGACTACAAAAAATTACTTTCAGTTAAAATAAAAAATGTACTGCAAATAATTTTAGATACTTTGAAGATTGCCTAGTCCAGGCCTAGTCAGAGCTCAGAGCGTGTTTAATTTTGTGGCTTCATAATTAGTCTCTGTAATCTCTGTGACGTTCTAATTATATGTCAATACAACAGGTGTGAGTCGAGTGTTGGTTGTAACAGTATTAGAGCGAGACCTAGGTCGTTAGCTCCGTACGCCGAATGGCTCTAACTCATCAGGTACTATTTTTATATAAGCTCCGATTTAGATACAGCTTTAGTTCCGCAATAATACAAAAAAGCATCCAAAAGAATAGGGCTGCCAACTCAGACTTAGACATTTTATTTCGTAAATTTGTTATTTTAACAAATCAAACCAAAACCATGTTTTTAAACTGAAGATATAATAAAATTGTTATAATATCAAAGACAAAAAATGATTTAAAGTTAAAAATTCACATAATATATTGTAAAAAGTTTATTTTTATACAATTAAGTCTGTTATAGGCTTTTAGGATTGTAAATTATTTCATTCAATAATAAATATTGTGAATAAAGATTAGTATTTTTAAAAATGGTTTCAGTATATGGTCATTTCAAAGGGAGTTAAAATCAAATGAAGCAAGAAAGGTAAATAGATATGTCGCTGGCGCTGTGCCAAGCGGCGACAGTTTCAGAAAACGCCACGTGTCACGACAATTTCGCTACTTCTCCACGTATTTTTTATCAAAAGAGTATTACGGTGAGCCAAAAAGACGCCTCAGCTGGAAGAAATTATCAGAGACAGCTGCTAAGATTAAACATCGGCACAGCCAAGACTTTGAAAAAATATTTTTAGCCGTTTAATTCTGCTTTTCGTTAAATTCTTTATTTTCTGATTTTGTTTCGGTTGTCAGCCATTATATAATAAGCAAAGTATTGTTAATAGTAGTAAGCTCTTATTCAATACAAACCATTCTTGCGCTTCTATTGATTACAGGTTCAGATCTCCAAGAAAAAGTGAAGTTAATCTTTTTGATTTTGGATTCGTAAATGTAACATGATATATCTCTGAGTTGTATTATTTTAGAATATATCTGATCATTTTTATCATAGTTAAAATTTGTTTATTGCAAATGAATATAAAATTTATATAACTTATTGTTCATAAATTTCAAGTCATCGAATACATTTGAAACATCATCTCTATAAAACGATTTTTAAAATCTTTTGCTTGACACTGAATTACTTTAGTTATTTGAACCATGTACATTACTTAAATTATACGTTTATATATAAAGATATTTTTATAAACATTATATATGTTGTGCAAATAATTTTTTTTTATCATATTTTTGAAAAAACACTATTTTATACAAAATAATGATTAAAATAACTTCAAATGACAATAATAATACTGCAAAAAGAGTGACATTTAAAATGACTGAAAACGAAAGGAATACTATATACAAGGAGGTTTTTCTTTACACACACACACATATATATTTATATAATTTTGAACTATGTAATTATATCCAAGTTGGTAGCTAATGATGTGGTTTTTTATCACCGGCGCTTATTTTAACTGATATTTGGCGCGTGTCCAGAAGATGCCGATCCAAAAATATCGGGTGTCGCTGCAATTCTGTATTCAGGACAGTTTTGATGGGGGAGCGTTGTATTTATAGAATAGTTGAAAGAATTTTGTTTTGTTGACATCGCTTTGTGACCTCGATGCCACCGATACTACGTGCTTCTATAGCTTGTATAGATCAGTTACAGCATACCATTCTTTTATCATATAATAATATCTATTAGTTCTAATGTATTGTATTAAAAAGTATATTGACTGTAATAATTACATTAGGGATTAAGTTATTTTAAGTGTAAGTTATTTTATGCAAATCATCATCATATCAGCCGTAAGACGTCCACTGCTGGACATAGCCTCCCCCTTGGACCTCCATGTGCCTGCGGAGGCGACCTGCATCCATATACGAAAGTTTTTTTACTATATGCAATCAAGAATTTTAAATGTGTGAATTGTATGTGATAGAAATTTTATTTTAGGCCAAGATATATTGGATCCGCTTAAAGAAAAGACTATAATTTATAATCGCTGATCCTAATTTCAGAACCATATCAATATTTCAAAGGCGAACAAAATCGTTTGCGATATCCCATTGAGAAATTCCACTGAAACAGCGAAACAAGATATTTGAGAGAAAAAAGCTAATATCGCCTTCGTTATTGTCGGGTCGACGCCGCATACATAAAACATACCCTCCGCCGCATAAGACCACCTATGATCTAATAACGTGTATAAAAGGTTTCCATTGATATCCGGTTTTGGAGGTATATGGACTGAAAGTAGCCGTTCCTTACCCGTGGAAGGAGCATACTCGTACGGTTTTGCTGAGCGAGTGAAATAACCGCCTCACTGCGTTATACCGTGGGGGGTAAAAAGCTGGTAACACATTCAAAGCTCAGATTACGGCGCAGCTAAGACCGGCGGTGATCTTCCACCATTACGTGACCCACCTATCCCGTTGCCCTTTATAATTTTATATAGTATAGCTGACAACGGAGCAGGTGGGTCTCCTGTATGGTAAGATAACAGCGCCGGCCATGGACAACCACGCCACAGTAAGTGCATTGGTGTGTTGCTGCCTTTTTACGTCACTTAAGCGGTAATTTTAAATGCCTCCGATATCCTAAGTTACTTTGCGTAACAACACCGTTTCACTCGTGGGATAACACGGGCTCAAAGAATACTCAGAGAAGTGATAACGTCGGATGAGCCGGCCAAATTAGTACGTCAGCATATGCTTCTGCATGGCTCTCCCATGGATGGGTGATCCATATAACTAAAAGGTTTAAATCTTAAAGAAATTACTACAAAAGTAATAAGCACTCCAATATAATAAAACTTGTACGTTGTAGAAATCCATCAAGTAAAGGTTTTATAATATTCGGAAAACATTAGTCATACATTTCTGAACATGTTCTCGTATATTTAAAATAGATATTATCAAGTACGTAAACCTACGAGAAAGATTAAAATTTCAACAGTGGCGTAAAGCCTGAAAGTATTATTTATTTATAGATAAAATGTAAGGGCTTTATGAAATAACTTAAGATGCTTTATAATACCGTAATTGGTTATTAATAATCCTTAACGATATATTTGGAATCGTTTTCTAAAGCAATATTAAAAGCGAAAATTATAGCCAATGGAAACTGGCTTTTCCTAACTCAATTCCTAGAGCTTCTTTGATGTAACACTGTCTTAGAAGGCTCGCGCTACGATCCTCACAGCCTAAACTGTTTTGGTTGAGTTTCAACGGTGTCCTTCACTTTCAAGTGAGGTATATCTTGTGAGTGATACAACGATTTTGAAACAAATTTATAGCAAGTTATAATTTTTCTTAACACTAAGTGTGTAATAGTGTTGCCCAAATGCAAGAGCAAGATCGCC
>DWCF01000030.1:0-85269 GCA_018230265.1 Delias oraia | reverse complement strand
AATAACGTACAAAAATGACGATTTTTTTTTAATTTGAATAGGGCGTTTTCTGTACTGAAAGATGGCACGGTCCTTTTATCCCATGCTGAAGCATATGCTGACGCAATAATTGGGCTGGCTCGACGGAAGTGATACCACGGAGCCACAGAAAACTCAGCTTAAACGGTACTTATGCTGTGTTTCGCCGAGTGAGTGAAGATATCGGAGGGCCTTAAAAGTAACAATTAAGCGGCTTAAAATGCCGGCAACACAACCAATGCGTGAACTGTGGCATTGTTGTCCATGGGCGGCGGTGTTCTCTTACTATATAGGAGACCTGCCTGCTCCGTTATCCGCTATAGCATAAAAAAACAGACGATCAGATGCAAATAAACAAATCCAAAACGTCGAATAACCTCATTCGATTTCTGTTAGTCCATTCAAAAGATGGTTTATCTCTAGCTCGACTCAAAGGGCTTTACGGCGACAATATAATTAAATTTCATTGAAACAAAGAGGTTATATACATCACTAGCACTAGAAGTGATCTGAAATGAATTTCTTCAATACAGAGTTCGCAGCGAACGGCGCCTCTTGCAATGAGTTTTCAATTTGAAGGGCTGCGGTTTCCTTACAAGCCCGTAATGAAATAGGGCTTAATAAAGTCATAGCAGATATTCTAAACAAGATCTATTAGATTATACAGTACGAGACTCATCTAGGTTAAGTGGTGCTAAGTTCAATGACACGCCTAGACTTTGCTGAACCGCGGGTGTGTTACCGGCCGTATTCATACATAGGAGAGTAAAAAAGTAATTAAATCTGTTTTCAGATGTATTTCTACGGCAATATGACGTGCATATCTCCAAAAAAGAACGTACTTATCTTTAAAAGTCGGCAATGCACCAGTTACCCAGCAGACTTTAGGAATGTGCATGTGCGGAGGACAGTTACCCGGTGAATCTAGTCTATAATCTTAGTATTATAGAATACTTGTTGTTTTCTAGCCATATAGTTACGGAGTCTCCGTTTACCGCTATATCATAAAAAATGTTCATACATAATCTTAAGATTCTACATAAATAAATAATTAATTTTATTTCTATTGGTTAGCGGAAACAAAAATTTACTTATTTTGTTAGTCCATTGTACATGCTAGAGATAATTTACACAAACAAACTAAAGAATAGACAGATAATACAAAGGCTGCCAGGTGTATGGGGTGGTAAACCGGTGCGCGTGCCCCGCACATCTGCTGACGGGGAGCGCCTATCTTCATTGTCTAACTAAAAATTGTTTCATAAACATGTTTACATTATACATCCTCATTAATTTAGTGAAACACTGTACTGTTTTACGCTGGTATTCTTATAGCCCATTGAATCACTGAGTCGATTCGGCCCAAATAAATTGATCTATGTAACTTATATACCCATATTTTTTATTCTTTATAAACCATATTAAACAACGCTTATTTTAATTAAATTCTATTTTTAAATGGAAGTCTAATGATTTTCTTGTGTATATGTGTGTGCGGATGGCGCTCCACCACTTATGCTGGGACATAACTATTGTCTACTTTTTTATGGTAATTTTGGTATTTGTAAAATAAAATCATTATTGAAATAAATTAGAGTAAATTTAGAAAGATGCAGATAGAAAGTCCCGCAAATTTCCCCAACGAATTAGAGATAAAAGCCAATATTTCTATTTAATGTAAGTAGATTCCGACCAGAAACTCGTACGGATAGAGTTACATAAGTAACATAATTGAATTTGCCAAAGCTCTCATCTCCATTTGCGCTTACCACGGCTTCGTTTCATAGTTTGGGTGGCAGGCTTATATATTAATAAAAGAATATAATAAAGAAATTCTTGCATTTATTTTATATATACAGTTAAACCGGCAAAAGTTATTTTTCCATACAAATTATGAATGTTTGTGATTCTGGATTATCTATAGGCATTATCAAATTCTACAACTTTTCTCTACAACTCAATCATCATATATCTCATCACATATCTCAAAGTTATGGTAGCTTTCGTGAGAAATATTGTTTATTTTACGCTATAGCGGGCAATGAAGCAGGTGGGTCTCCTATATGGTAAAAGAACACCGCTATCCATTTACCACCGCGTCTCATTCCTCGAACTTGTTGCATAGCTTGCTTTTTATGCCGTAAGCGGCACTTTTAAGGGCCTCCGATATGTAAACTCACTCTGCAAAACACAATATAAGTACCGTTACACGCTGAGTATTATGTAAGCTTGTGGTATCACTTTAAATGAGCCGGCCCAATTAGTGCGTCATCAAATGCTTTAGCATGACTCTCTAAGGGCGGAAAATATAATATTAGTAAAGATAAAAAATACGTAATAAAAATTTGGTAAGACCACACACTTCGTTGATGACTCATTACGGTACGGGAGCTCAGATGGGAGGTTTATTTTAATTTTATTATTGCATCCACCATATAGCCCGAACATAGGGCCAAGTGATTACCATCTGTTCCGGTCAATAGCGAATGCCCTTGGTGTTGTAAAGTTAAATTCAAAAGAGGCTTGTGAAAAGTGGCTGTCCGAGTTCTTCGCAAATAAGGCTTCTACGAAGGGGGTATTATGAGTTGCCGTCTAGATGGAAACAGATTCTCGAACAAAACGGCGCATATTTGAACTAAATCCGATTACTGTAACACTTTTTTTAAAGCATTGAATAAGAGCAAAAAACCGAAAGGGAAATATTTTCCAAACTATTATATAAAATTAAATGTCTTGTATATTGTAATATTCATTTTATATGCATGTATGTTGTACTTAAAATCGCTAACAATTCATCCCATGATTTTTTTTTAAATTGTATTAGTGATAACGTGGTGATTTTATGGTAAGAAATCACCGTTACCCATGGGCAATCACGCTACAAACCACGCTTGCTGTGTTTCCGGCTTTTTATACCGCTTAAGCGCTATAATTTCACGAGCCTCCGATATTTTTATAAGGCAAATTTTAATCTCCTATAATCGAACTCCATGACTCACTAATCCACATCTTCCTTGTAGTATTTCAGCAGCTCGTAAAAAGTTAGTACCGCATCTTGAATTCGAGATATTTCCTCCAACATCCTTTGAGATTTGAATTGTTATATTTTACGATCTCAGTCCACGCAATGAGAGTACTGGCGTATTCCCCAATTGGGGTTTGGGGCATTTCTTAGCTTTGATTATTAACTTTAGAAGCGACTACGTCCTTTTACTGATATAGTGAAAAATTGTGTTTTTTTTTAGTATATCAGATAACGGAACGGGCGGGTGGGTCTCTTCGATGGTAAAATACCATCGCTGGACCTTAACTCCTAGTATCCTCACTCACAAAAATAATCTTTAAACTGTACATTTATTTATTTATGAAAATCCTAATCTTAATTTTTTTAATATAAAAGGTTCATTTCAGCCTCCATCAATCATTTCTTGCTTTTGATATAAATATTTTAATATTAAAAATATTTTATAAAATGGATTCACTTTTTGTATTTTTGTACATTAATATTAGGAATTTGAAAGTCTATAAAGGATTTAATTTAGGCTTTACCTCATTATTTATAATTAAATCGCCATATTATTTCATAATATACCAAAACGGCTATACACTTAATAAATTTAAAAAATGAAACTACATGCATGTAACTTTCATAGGATTTCTTAAAAATATGAAGGTGAATGACCAGGAGGCTCACCTAGGATAGGCGCTCCTACGCCCATGGCCACAACCCCTGCTGGACCGCGCGTGCGTTACTGGCTTTTAAGAAATAGGTACGCTTTTGAAGGTCATCGAGTTGTATTGCAATTCCTCAAGTTATAAATACGCAAGTTAACTACTCTTATGTAGTTAACAATTTAAATACTAAAATTCGTTTAAACATTGTTTCAATTCGAGGTAGAAAATTTAAATGTTGAAAGCGGCTTAGTAATTTATTCGCTACCCGACAATTTGATTTGTTGAGTCACTCCCCAATCCAGAGTTATTTGCCCACCGCTTGATTTATTACCGCTATATATTATATGTTTTATATAAATATATAATAAAACAGTGATTAAGTCTTTACATGCTGATATACTTCAGATGATAAAGTTTGAGATCCTCGTGGTCTTATAAGCCTACCACGAAGCGAGAGGCATAGGGTTTGATCCCCGGTCCGAATGTAAAATTTAAATTATGTATTATTTACATTCAGACTCTGTAAGGGATTATAATTGACCGGGTGGGTTTTTTTAAAACGTTAGATATGAAGTCGAAGTTTTTCACAGAACGTTGGAGCGGGGATGTGTTTGATCTATGATTTAGGAGCCAATATGGGTGCCGTGTAGAGACCAGAGGTAGGATAACTGTGTATTTCTCAATATGTGGGAGGCCGAGAAAGGCATCGCGTCCTGGGCTCTTGGGTTGAATATCTAATGCGATCAGTCTATGCCGAAAGGCTCAAGAGGATACTGGAGCTACTGACGTCAGATGGAACTCGGTAGGGGAACTGATAGGGTGAGATGCATAATACTGATATCGTAAGGTTTTAACTCGGGTATGTGCATTGAATTTCTTAACTTTAAAAAAAATAACGTATAAGATATACCTTTGCAGATGGTGAACTGGATGGCTCATCAAACAGAGCCCACACTTTGGGTTTGATCCTCTGCCATGGGCCCAGGTCTCCAGCGAGATAGGCCTCCTCATAACCAAAGAGTCTCGCGATCTCTTCTTCAGAGGGTTTCTCACTATCAATGTCCAATTTGTCCAGAATCGCCAGGGTATTCTGAAACATACAATAATATTTAAATTACTTCATATCTTTAAAATCTAACCTAATACAGACATGTTTATTATGTAAAATTAGTGGACCCAGCAGACATCTTTCAGCCCAATGTCCCACCTAACATATAAAATAAAATCGAATATATATGAAATCGATATACTAAAATATTATTCTTCACTTTTATAGTTGGATAAAAATCTGTCCAGAACTTTTTGAATTGTTCAAAAATAACCCAACTGTGTTATATACGTTTAAAGATTTCACCGGAAATGTATGCAATTATATTATTATATGTATACAATTCCGAAGCTATTTAGGAAACATGAAATACTGTTTGAAATATTATTTAATACGCAGATATCCTGGGCAATGTATACATTTCCTAGGAATGTATAAAAATCGGATATTATAATTGGAAATGTGTAAAACGTTTACGCATCACTGATCAGATGATGCAATCCCCGCGTATCTTAGAAAATGTATAGATTGCCTAAGAAATGTGTCTTCCGACCGATTTTAGGAATAACATACATTTAGAAGGAATTGTATACAATGGTTTTCATATATTTTCGTTAACATAGACACCCTTGTTGGTTAGCTGGATTTAAGAGGAAAACGCTATTTTCTTTAATTTCCCTAAGTCAAATCTGAAATTAAAGTTCTTAAATTAGATTTTTTTTGTATAAAACTTTACTAGTTTTAAATAATAATTAAAATATTTTAAAATTCAGAAACGCGTCAGAACATTGACGCAGTCATACCAGACATAACACAATGTTACAGGCGACAAAAACCCTTTGAATTGTGGCGCATAAAATCTGACTTTATTGAGTCATAAATTGCTCTTGGCTCAGATGAAGTTCACTTACGAATACAGACCAAAACACAAATTGTAGCGGGGAGAGTCTCTAAGCGAATTACAAACGTAAGCTTCACATTGAGGCTTATTTAAAACCTAAAAGCTTTAATTATCACCTCGATGTTCTTCGTTCCACAACTGAGTGTTTTAAGGCGTTTTGTGCCGCGCACAAACGCTCTGTGGAATATGGTACAATATTTTACAATCGATACGACTTGGAGACCTTTAAAAAAAGAGAGTCTCTTATAGGCCAGCAATGCATCCGCCAACGTGCAAGGGCTAGGGTTGTGCATGGGCGGCGGTATTCTCTTAGTAGGTATATAGAAGACTCACCTTCTTCGTTGTCCGGTCATAGCCCATTTTGCGTCATAGGCTAAAAGTAGGTCAATAATGTTCTGTGACAAGACTTAGACCATACACAAAGGCTCCAAGCAACAGATGGCTTAACAAGAGAAGTTTGCCTAATGCAAGTAAATTTTTTATTCAGGGCAAAATTCCTCAATACATTTAATATTTTTTATCTCTGTGAGTCGTGTTTTAACGAACAAAGATAGAGGGATGTTATTATTTAAATGTAACTGTATGAGCGGCCATTATTGCATAGATTATTAATTTGATTATTTTTTATTGTATGTAAGGCAGCAGAATAGTCTCCTCTATGGTAAAAGGTAACCTCCCTATTAAAACCACACTCCAAATTTTCAAATTGATTGTGTTTCTTACGGCATTAAACCGTATAATTTCAAAGGCCTCCAATATCCTCATTCGCTTACCGAAACAGTACAAGTACCGTTTCACGCTGAGCATTCTGTGAGCCCTTGATATTACTTGGGACGAGCCGGCCCAATAAGTGCATCAGCATATGCTTCAGCATGGCTCTCTCACGGGCGAGTAATTGAATAAATCCTCTTGAAATAACATTTTCTCCCCTAAAAACTTTTGATTACGTTCTGTGAAATCGTTTGGAATATTTCGACGGCTTGCCACTCGCCTGATATATTATACACGTAAGACCTTTTTACCTACTCTCGGAATTAGATAAAGTCGGCTCTTTCCCTGAAATATGATGGAAATGTGACCCATTTTCATCATAATAAAAATTATTAATTATAATAGAAGTTTCCAGTGACACATACGACATCAATGGATGAGGATATTAGATCCGGAAGATGATACTGAAATAAACATAAAAATGTGAAACATGGCCCTATGTCCATGGGCAGCAGAATGGATCCCACTTAATCCGTTTCGCTATAAAATAAATATTATATGTTCTGTAGTATTATATATTGTAATTATGTCAAGAAAATATATTTCTTTAATATTTTTATTATAGCTGACTGATATATTAACGTTAAAAAAATATGTCAGATGTCATGAAAAATACGTAAGTTTTGGTTAAATTGGATCTATTTTTCGGTGAGTTGTGTATGATGTACGGTGAATATATATGTAATATTATAATATTTAATAAAATAGGCATTTTTTTAGCAATTTTGACGTATTTTTATTAAATTTACTTCCATAAGAAAATTAGTCTTATAATTATATTTTATATAGTCTATTATTGCAAAAAAGCACTCTTTTATTATAAAAAATTAATCTACTATTGTAAATACAATTTCACTTACAAGATTTCATAATAAATGAATACCGTAATGTAATAAAGAAACGTAGGAAAAAATTCAATATAGTACTGACTTTTATACAAAATTTTACATATTTATAGACTCTTATAATGTTAATTACGAAAGCAATTCATCAAATTTCTGACCATTTGGAAGATATTAACGCATACAAATTACACCAGTTTCATATATGTCACACTGACGCACTAATTGGACCGGCTAAACCGGAGTAATACTACGGGCTAACAGAATAGCAGAGTGATTTTTAATACCTTGATGTTTGTCGTTCCTCAACAATGCATTTTGTGGCTCTCACCACTACTTTATGAAATCCTACGTATACCTCCTAGATGTATTTAAAAAAATATTATATATCTTTTAAAAAAAAGTGCATCTTATATAAAAATACTGACTGCTGCCCTGTTATGCTGCAGGTGCGTTGCCGGTCTCCTGCTCGTTTGTGTCAATTTTTCATAAAAAAAAATTATTATTTTATAAAGGAAATGCATGTTAAAGAATGAACAAAGAAGTTAGGTTTTGCAAATCTATATTTGCATTTTTTTTTATAGCTGATAATAGAGCAATTGAGTCTCCTATATTGTAAGAGAACATGAGCGACGGGTCTATGGATAACTGCGCCACAGTCCGCCCATTGGTTGTATTGCAGCTTATTACGCTGCTTAAGCGCATTTTCAAGGGCCTCCGATATCCTCATTCACTCAGCGAAACTCAGTACAAGTACCGTTTCATGTCGAATATTCATTCTTTGAGCCCGTGGTATCACTTCTAATGAGCTGGCCCAATTGGTGCATCAACATAGCTCTCCCACAGGTACGACAGTATTAAGACACTCGATCGGCTACTGTCAAACCCTTCCAGACACCGAATAAATTAAATTACAATTGTCCGGACCGGGATTCGAACCCGGTTCTTCTCGCATCATGGTTGATTTATAAAACTACTAAGCTAAAAGGCACTCATAACTAATTTATATTAATTAAAACTTGCTATTACTGATATAAATCTTTATTTACAATGAACACAATAGCGTTTATTTCATCTGGAGATAATAAGAAATATCTTATATACGTAAAAGCGTTCACAATGAAATCCATCATACTGAACAAACAGTAAGAAATTGGCTATTATGGGGGATAAAAATGTACCTATTTAATGGGTTTTGCCAGAATTTTGGTAAGACTTTCATAGTTTTATTGCGTTAATATTTAGCAACTATGCAAATACGCTATAACCATATAAATTATTATTAAAGAGGCATCCGTAGGATAGTCATGCTCAAGCATATGCTGACGCACAAATTATGCCGTCATGTAAAAGTGAAACCATGGGCTCACAGAGTACTCAGCGTGAAACGGTACATGTAGTATTTCGCTGAGTGAGGATATCGGAGGTCATCCAATGACTGAAATAAAAACTAAGTTTGTCAGCAGATTTAGCTACGAGGCTCTCAGTGTAGACTCAGCCTAGCGTGGCCTTGACAGTTAGTCCTTCCAGGGTCTTTGGAAGCACCGACTATAGTACCCTAAGCTATGAATAAAAATACCATTTATATTGCCTCTTACAGTCCACTGTCACTTAAATATTCAAGAAATGAAATATTTAACACGATACTGTCCAACCAAAAAACCAAAATTTCAACTCCTTAAAGTAAACAACCGAGTGTGCATCCAACTTTGTTTCTAAACTTTGCATTATTCAGGGAAAATTTTCGCCAACACACAAAGGATTTGGCAAAAAGTTGCATTTCAAATTAGCAACTCTGAAATGTTTTAATAGAATTACAAGATAATTGTTTAAAGTGCTTTGTAGATTTTGCTTTCATTGAAAACGGATGTAAACGTGCAGGAAGCTCACCTAGGATAAGGTCTTTTGCCCATGCACACCAGTTTTTAAAAGATCTTTTATTAAATTATTATTATTGGTGCCTGGCATTTAATGAAAAACCAGTCAGTTGTAGAACAACTCAATTTAGTATCACTTTGGTTCCTCTTTTCGGCAGACGTTTTCCTGCTGGGAAGCTACCTACTGTAGGTCGAATTACGAACCTTCAGTAATCCCGCTACCCGCTAAACCCGAAAAACCAATAGATTAAAAACATAAATATCTCCAATTTTGTAGTTGGATAAAAAGTAACTTATATGCTAATTCAGGAAATCAGCTACCTTCATACTCAATTTTACGTAAATGAGTCCAGCCCTTTTTAAATTATAAACAGTATAACTACTCCATTTTATTAAGTACATAAAGTTTATTATACCACGGGCTTATAGAAATCAGTGTAAAACGGCACTTGTACTGTATTTCATTGAGTCAGTGAATTATATATTACCCGACTTTATAATATCAAATAATACCACGAATTCACAGAATATTTAGCGTGAAACAGTACTTGTACTGTATTTCAATGAATGAGAATATCGTAGGCCCTTGAAATTATACCGCTTAAGTGACGTAAAAAGCCGACAACACAAGTGCTGATAAAGGAGAACCACCTCCTCCGCGATCCGCTATACAATAAAATAATGATAAAATATTGGATAGGCTGAATAGTCCTTGCCGTTTCTATGAGATGGCGCTAGTAGTATTTTTCTATATGATAGTTCCGTATGGAATAGACCTTACATAGAAATTTCAAGATGACCCCGTTCAGAAAATAAAGATCTCTATCTGTGTAATGAAGTAAGTATAGCCCTCATTAAAACTTGACGTACATAACGAGCACGAGTTTTTTTTAGGCTTCCCAAAAATCACACTTATTCACGCACAAGATGAGGATCCACTTACCCACAACTTACATAGAAATAAGTTATTTTTGTTATTTTTGGATTTTTTCTATGATATATCTGACAACATACGATATGCCTTTATATTTTACGACTATGGAAAATAACCCAATTGAAGGCGAGGCCTATATCCAACAGTGGACGTTACGGCTGAAATGATGATGATGATGATCAAACAATGGAGCAGGTGGGTCTCCTATATGGTAATAGAACATCACCGCCCATAACCAACCGCAACACAGTCCGGACATTGGCTGTGTTGCCGGTTATTTTATGTCGCTTGAGCGGTATAATACTTCACGGGCCTCCGATATAGTTGCGATTAGCGAATTCGAAAGCGAGAAAAATCGATTTCGATAGCGAAACACAACATTGTTTTATGCTAGTGTTATAATTACCTGTGGTGTCACTTCGGATTAGTGGACCTAAATAGTGCGTCAGTCTTACTTAGATCCAATAAATCGTGAGTATCTTTAATATAGCCAAAATATTAAATATTTTTATCATAAAATAGTTGACCCGGCTGACGTCATAGCGGGTCCAATTATAAACACTCATCAATCCATGGACCCAATAAACCCGAATATCTACTCTACCTGCAAGCTGGATTTCATCTTCAAACATCGAAGCAGAATACAAAGTTTCATCGTTATCTCCTTGATGTTTGACATTCCACAACTGACAACTTTTACAACTGAGGACTTGGGGACTTTCAAGAAAAGAGCGTACATATTCCTTAAAAGCCAGCGGCGCACCCGTGCCTCTGCAAGGTCTATGGGTATCCATGGACAGAAGTCCGCTTATCCTAGGTTTCCATAAAATGAGAATACAATAAGAAACAAACACATAATATTTAAAGGCAAAAAAGAAAGTTTTTTTATTTTAATATCAAGCAATTTTGGATGTCAAAAAGCTTCCAGCCGCCGTAAGCAAATGCTTTAAATGTAATTTTTTAATTTAAGCAATTACTTTACTTACTCGTATAATATATTTCACACTCAAAATAACATTAAACGACATTCGACGCGGCGTAATTGTATAATTAAATTAATGAGACGTACTCGTAAAGGTTTAAGCTAAGTCGACACGACTGGAAATTATCTCTTTAACGGCGATGACAGAAATCGACATGGTAAATTGCTTGGTTATATGTTGTGACACTTTGTAAGGTAAAAATTTTATTATACGTGGTTTTATAGCAATTCTGACTGCCTGTAATACTAATTTATTTTCTCTCACAAAGAAAGAAGACATGGAGTCTGATCTAGGATCGAAATTTGTATGATAAATCTCCAGACAACCATCTGGAGTATATATGGTGTGGTAATACAGTGAAATTTGATTTTTCAGTTCATTTAACTAAAAGTAAAGTGAACAAAATTAATTAAAAATAATACGCTACACTTTTTAAAGTGCTTTTTTGTTTTTGGTCTTGGAAATGGCCAGACGTTCCTTTCAACTATAATTCCCGAGCCGAAAATTTGTTTTGTAGTTTTTTCGTGACAGAGTAACAAACATACTTACAAACTTTCGCGTTTATTAATTAGAATCATCTGTAGCTCGTTGAATGTCAAAATCAGTCTAGCCAGCTGTTCCAAGCTAAGTCCACTTAGAAGATTCAGCGAAATAAACTAAATGGGTGTAATTTTTTTCTTCCGCAAGATACTTAAAATATAAATTATATATAACACCTTATTCCTACGGCATAACATCATTTACATACATTATTTACTTAGGATATGTTATCGCAAAAACACAATATAAGGCCTCCCTTTGTGCTTCTATTTTTAATGTAATTTTTCATCTCTGTATGTGTTTCTTTGGGGTGCAATAAAGTGTCTATCTATCTATATAATATAAATGTTAAAATAATTCAAACTTTATGTCGCATTTATTGAGAGCGAAGTTGTGGAATATAAAGCTCACTTGATGCTCACTTTATTCAAATACATCAGCTCCGAGGCGTGTGCATATTTCACGTGCAATGAAAATTCGCATAGAATTTCTACGTTTGGCTTTTTAACCATAAGGCTGGATATACATTTTTTACCCTTACCCTTTTTTACCCTTTTTTATATAAAAATCCAGGCGTCAGAAGTGAAATTTTTCAATTTGAAAATTAAGACAATATTATGTGGCTATCATGCGATGCCAATCAAAAAGTTGTAGCTTAATTTTTACTATGATAAATAGTTATTTCTACGCAAAAGTTCAATAAGAAAGTAACGGGTAAAATATATATTAATAATAGTCTTAACTTCACATCTTTTACACATAACTATTCAATATTACAAAAATACTTAAAACAATAATTTTTGTAAATATATTTTGTGCTTACTTTTACTTACAAAGTCATAAACATTCTGTCACCCTTCCACGTATAAGAATTTGTTAATGCAAAAACGAGATAGAACAGAAGAAAATATCAGAATTTATCTTTTTTTTTATGTATAGATGAAAAAGTTGTTAAAAGTCATATGATTGGAGTCATATCGAGCCAGCACGTCCGAAGTAGTCACGGTCACACAGATTACTCAGCGTGAAATTGCATTTGTAGTTGATACGGTGCTACTGTGTTTCGCAGAGTGAGTGAGGATATCGGAAGCCCTTAAAAATGCCGTTTAAATGGCGTCAAATGCCAGCAACACAATCAATGCGGTGACTATGGCGCAGTTAGTGATGGGCGGCAGTCTTCTCTTACCATATAGGTGATCCACTTGCTCCGTTATCCACTATATTAAAAAAATGCGCAATTTCAAAACAATTTCCGCTTTCCCTATAAGTATAAAAATATCAATAGCTTTTAGTGCGGAATGAAACAGACATGAATTACTATTAAAATGTTTTTCTAGATAGAACTAACATGTGGCTATGGTAGATTCCTAAATATAAACAGCCGATGCTCCTTTGATCGCAAATAGGTGCAGTTATTTCTGTAGCGTGGTGCAATACTTACGCCTTGCTTATAAATTTATATAAAGTCCTTGTTTTTTGATTAAATTACTGATCCAAATTTGTTTTTAAAAGCAATGACGTCACTAATGTCTTCTAATATCTTGTCTTAATGTCTTAAGTCATCTATAAATTAGGTGATTTAAAATAATATAGTCAACTTTAAAACAATATTTGGTTACATTAAAAAAAGTTTACGCTGGATTTTCAAACAAATTAGTTATTCTTTCGCACTTTTAATAAACTCGTAGGCCGTAGCTAAGTGGTTTAATAAGTGTACCATGAAGCGAGAAGTATCGGGTTTGAATCCCAGGCCAGACAATTAATTTAATTTACTATAGATGACTAATACATCTCTTATGGTAAGAGAACACAGCCGCCCATGGATAACAGCCCCACATTCTACGAATTGGTAATTTTTTTGCATTTTTACGCCGGCATTCTTAATCGGCATTTTTAAGGACCTCCTATAATCTCACTCAGCGAAACACGATAGAAGTACCATTTCAAGTACAACTACTGTTTCACGCAGAAAATTATGTGAACCCGGGGTATCACGAACGAGCTGTTCCGTTTGTGCGTCATCATATGCTTCTGCTAGCTCTCCCACATATGTGACATTATTAAGACTCTCGCCCGGCCAATGGCAAACCCTTCTAGTGACCGAATAAATTATAATTTCCTGGACCGGGATTAGAATCCAAAACTTCTCGTTTTATGGTAGACTTGGACTAATTAGCTACGAGGTTTTCAAAACGTTACAATGAATTTTATGTCACTATTATTAATGAAAATTTCCCAAAACCTGTTTAAAAAAAATAAACAAGTCGTAATATAAAACCCACATATATTAATTCTTCCTAAGCATGATAGTAGTAGAATCTCCCAATATCCAATTTTCTAAGTACATACAGGATGTAAACATAAAAACCTCGAAGGTCGTAACGTTGCTGAAATAAGGCAAATCGAGTTTGTCCCAACCCGAAGTAATCTTATACCTTTTTGTAATCAGATGTGTAATTTACACTACTTTTTGGGATAAAATTCATATTATATATAAAGAAAAATGTATATTTCAATGTTTTTTAAACTGTGACAACCGTGCAGGGGGCTCATCTAGGATAAGTGGTTCTATATCCATGGATCAAGCCCTGGCAGGTGCGTGTGCGTCGCTTGCCTTTATCAGTCTGTTTTATGCACATATTAAATAAATAAGGCTCTGGAATTGTTTGTTGTTAAATCACGTTTTGCCAACATAGTAATTTATTTAGTTCGCATTTTCTTAATCACAAAATTCACAGTTGGGAGGAACAGTATTAACGTCAAAACTTACAAAAACTCAATGTTTTAGCCGTGTTTAAGATTTTTTGTATTTTAATTTAAATATGACATTTTCCCTTGTGAGAGAAAATAAATTATTTTATTATAATTATTAGCTATTCCCGGCAAACGTTGTCTTATCATATAAACAATTAAAACATGGTAGACAAAATGATGTGATGGTAGAAATGTGAAAATTAGGATTTATACATTTTAAGGCTGTATCATAAATACTAAATGTTTAAACAGTAAATCTTTCTGATATTATGCCTAAAACCAATTTTTGTGCCTTTCTGTAACATCTCTACTAAAACTTGAACTTTATGTTATGGTATATAAGTTCAAATTGATGATTTTATAAATTATGTCACCCCTTGGTGGGTGTTTATGCTGGTCATTCTCTGAGCTAATTTTGGTTACAATTTACGGATCTTTCGAAAGTCAAAAAATTACACCTGACTTTGTTCCGCCGGTTCTACTCAATAGGCTTAGCTTGGAACCGGAGGAAGACAGACTGTGACTATCAACGAGCTGATTTTTTTTTGTATTGACTAAAAATATTATATTTTATTTCATTTCATTTCAATTTAAACTATTATTATGAATGGTTTGCATGGGAGTATAAAAAGCTGTTGTCTTGAGACTTTCTTAGGCAATTTTATATAATTTCTTGCGTAATAAGCATCCTCATCATTCTTCGAGGAATATTATAAAAAAGAATTAAATAAATTGATTCAGCCGTTCTCGAGATTTACACTTATCACATTCAGCGTTTCATTTTTATATTATAGGTTCTAACAACGAATGCGTCATGATTTTATATTATCTTGTGTTTCTGACGTTTTATGTGTCAAATTGATAACATTTTAAGCACAAACTGTTCTCCAATGCGCATAATCACAGAAAAATATGAAAATTTAAAAAAAAATAATAGTTAAAATATGGTAAAAATGATCATTAGAAATTAAAATATCAACCAAAATATTTTAAAAAGCCAGAACAGATACCAGTAGAAGAATACTCTTTGTATGACACTAAAAAAGTATGAAATCCGACAAATATGAATCACTAGACGATATTTGTCATCATAATCCAATCTTATAAGCAAACAGACGTCAAGTGATACGAAAACTTTATCGTCTCGGCTTTTTAATCTCCAAATAGAAAAGTTTTATATTTTTTGTTATGGAAATGGTGGGAAACGAGCAGAAGGCTCATCTTGGATAAGTGGTCTTCAGCCCATCTACACTCCCAGCCCTTGCAGATCCGCGGGTGCGGTATCCCATTAAGGGATAGGTATGATCTTTTTTTAAGTTCCCCAAGTCAAATTGGTTTGGAAATACCTTTGCAAGAAGCAGATTCCACAGAGTGGTATATGTTTATAATGTTAGTTTCTATAAATCGCCGCATTTAAATTAAAAATTCAGACTCTCTGTAATAAAACCTAGTCTCTCTTTAAAGGCCTCGTAACTACTTAGCAAGAGGTATCGGGTTCAATCCCCGGCCCGAATAACAACCATTTATATTTTCATTTATAATTTATTCGGTCGGTGACCGAGCGAGTGTCTCAAAACTGTCTTAGCTGTAGGAGAGAAATGCTGATGCACTAATTATGCCGGCTCGTCCAACTAGATACCATAAGCTCATAAAATACCAGCATGAGCGTACTTGTATTGTGTTTACTAAGTGAGTGAGTAATTATTAAGTTTTTATTTTTTATTTACTTACAACAATAAAAAAAAATTAAAGCGTGTACTAATACGATTCTTATATATCTAAACATCAAAAACATAAATTCCAAAATCTGCACACAGATTAATTTCGAAAATCTAGTGACGGAAAAGCAGTTTGTTTAGAACTGGCCATTGAATTAAACTAAACCAATGTAATTATCATAATTCGACTATTTTCAAGGTTTTGCGATGAAACTCGTTATAGAGTCCACACGCGATTTTAAACCCTACCAAATCATGATACGGTTGACATTTGGTTGGCGATGCGTAGTAAATCAAGAGGGTACGAGAACCTGATGTAAGCAAACTTGTGATTTAGAGAGCTAAGTGTTTTATTGATGGGAATACTGAACTTTTCCTCTCCGTAATAAAATACTCGTTAAAGTTTTAAGGGCACCTATGTGCCAGTAGGCAAGAGGTAATGTAGAGAATGGCTGAAGGTAGTTCATGTTTTCTTATAGTATTACAGGAAACTATTTTTTTTATGATATAACGGACAGGTGGGTCTCCTATATGGTAAGAGACCACCACCGCCCATGAACAACTGCGCCACACACCGCGCATTGGTTGTTTTAACGCGCTTAAGCGGCACTTTTAAGAGCCTCCGATATCCTCACTCACTCTGCGAAACACAGTACATGTTTCACGCTGAGTATTCTTTATGGTAAAAGATCATTCTTGCCCATGGGTTTAATATAGACAACGATATCAGAGATAGCTCAACATAATTTGGAAATTTCTATTTTTAAAATGCCTTATTACACCAGCTATCTGCCAGTGGAAGTCCAGCCTTCCAAGAGGTTAGCGCGAACCAACAGACAGACAAAAATTGTAAAAGAATATATTTTGATAAGTGTACCCTATACATTCATATGCAAGTAGAAAGCGGAAAGACACCAATTGTATTTATTTGTATAGATTAAAAAGTATATCTAGTTTCATTTATGTGAATTGAGAGGTTTTATTAACATATTTTTACTGCTATAAGTTCGGCCACATTCTAAAATATCTCATTGTCCGCAACACAGCTTAAGTTATCATTGACCTCCATAAAACTTGCCTATATATAGGTATACTGGCCTATTTAAAACATTTTTAAAAATTATTTTAAATATTCCCTCCAATTCTCACTAATGGTAATTTATTTTAACAAAACCGGGACAAAACATGAACAAAATATTTTTAGCAAATTATTAATATGTAGATTTCAATACGATAGAATTTGTTTGTAATGCAATAAGAGTTATGAAAAGCAATAAATGTAAATTGCGGAGGCTTTGTCGGCAGTTTTCAAATGATGTTTATCAGGTGTTACCATTTGTTAAGGATATATTTGACTATGCGAATAAATGTATACGATAAAAAGGCTTTGTTTTAATAAATTATTTTTTGGTACAGCGGGTAACAAAGTAGTCGGGTCGCCTGTATGGTAAAAGATTACTACCGCCTACTCATTTCATGGTAGGCTTATAAGACCATTTATATAATCGTTTACAGAACACCGCCGCCCATGGACAATTACTATAATATCCGTTCTTTGGTTGTGTAGCCGACTTTTAACAAGGCTTAAGTGGTATAATTTCAAGAACCTCCTATATCCTTACTCACTCGAAACAC
This sequence comes from Delias oraia, assembly GCA_018230265.1. NCBI lineage: Eukaryota > Metazoa > Arthropoda > Insecta > Lepidoptera > Pieridae > Delias > Delias oraia. Next base: position 67,573 of record DWCF01000030.1, on the reverse strand, counting down.
AATACAACAACCATTTCATGCTGATCATTCTGTTGGCCCGTGGTATCACTGGGAAAGAGCCGGACCAATGAGTGCGTCAGCTTATGCTTCAACATGGCTTTCTCACAGGTGAAAAAATATTTTAACAAATATTTATAAGACATTGGTATTATATCTTCTTAATTGCAAATTGATGTATACTCTATTGTCCGCTATACCATAAAAAATATTGTTTTTAAATATTTAAATCACAGAGACTAGAAAAGACTAACCTGTGTGTCTCTGTGTATGCTGTAAGTGGACCAGCAACAAGGTTCCACCTGGTTGGAGTCCAGACCCCAAAACTCCAGCTCTTCTTCAAATAGCGGCCCACAGACATTTGTAGGGTAGTGCAATTTACCAGTTCTGAAAATAAAACAAGTTTTTCAAAAACTCACATTAAAAATTATTATTCTTTCTATAACGATATTTCCTTTAAAACGATGGATATTGACACCACTGTTTCTAATATGTATTTAATATTATATTATATTATTTATTTTATTTTATTTCGATAATTTTCAAAGCAATAGTTTTTATTTACATGTCTTGAGCCGTTGGTCCAGTGGCTAAACAAGGTGTTTTAAGTTAAAATTATAAAATCCATAGTTATTAGCATATAACCGTGGCAAAGCCATGCTGAAGCAGATGGACCGACTCGTCCGAAGTGACACCCCGTGCTCACATTATACTCTCTGTGTGTACTTGGACTGTGTTTCACAGAGTGAATGAGGATATCGGAGGCCCTTTGAAGTGCCGTTTAAGTGGCGTCCAAAGCCGGTAACACAACCAATGCGCGGACTGTGGCGCGGTTCTTCGTGGGAAGCGGTGTTCTCTTTCCATATAGGAGAACCACTTGCTCCGTGGTCCGAATAAAAAAACTACCCAGTGGACGTCGCTCTATCCGGTATGCAACCTACCCGTTCCAATTATGATCCGTCAGCGAACCCTGGGACTACGAAATCTGATAAACTAATTCCAATACTAACTACTTCCATACCAAAATTAATTAAAATATATCCAGTCTTTAAGTTATAAATGATTTAATTGTTTTGCTATCCCGGAAACTCTCCAGTAATAATTGTTCTTTATTGTATGGTATAAAAGTTCAAATTGACTTTCGAATATCATTACGAATCGTTTGTATTGAAGTATATAATTTATTTAGAATGTTGAAAAGTACAATTGTTTGTAGACTTTTTAAGTAAGACATTTTAAGTAAGACTTTTGTAAGACATTTTTGACAAACATCCTTGTATTTCGAGGAATTTTTTTTTTAATTAGTTAAATAGGTTCTGAATGTATGTGGCCAAGAATCTTCATAAATTCAAATGAAACAGCGACCACCATAATTATAATACTAGGAATAAGGATAAAATAGCGGTACCTAGGTTTAGGTCACCTAAAACAAATAAAAAGAATTTCTTTGGAACTGTTTTCACTTATATACTTATATCATACAATTCCTAAAGAGATAATGGAACTTACGAAAAGTAAATTCAAGAATCTTGTAAAAAATACCTTAATTAAGAAAGCTTATTATAACCTAAACCAATATATAGCAGACAAAGATGCATGGAAACTTTTGCGTAAGCACCAACTGGTACCGTTTAAACTAGCAAACAAATATTCCAACTATTGTAAATTTGATGATAAAAAAATGAAACTTTATGATTTTCCTGTTGGTTCTTCTTGTAGAGATATATCTTTTGGACCAATGAGAGCTCTACTATTTTACATAGACTTATTTACAAGAGTGTCCCTAATAGGGCCTATTTTAATAAAAGCTTTTGAGTTTAACCTGTTCTCGAGATTTGCACTTAGCAATAATGTCTCATTTTTATATTAATGATAGAAAAATTAAATGTTCATCAAATAACATAATGAATAAATATAAATTTAATTAGTAATGAAGCTATTTCACACTAGATTATTCGTAACGAGAAAATACACGGCTGACTGAACTTCTATCAGAAATTACATTATTATTTAATTTTAAATTAATGTATGATGAAATGATCGAGCGATGGTGTAGCCGTACGGTTGCAAAAAAACAACCACCAAATTGGAATGGTATCATTCTAAATTAGTGGTTGTTTTTCTATCAAAATAGTAAAATTAACGAGCAGGAGGCTCATCTAGGATAAGCGGGCCTCCACCACCATGGACACCAGGGCCTATTAGGCCACGGTTACGTTGGCGGTCTTTAAGGTACAAATACGCTCTTCTTTAGGGTTCTCTGCAGGCAGTTAACACCACAGAGTAAACAACTCTGTAGGCAATCTCTTACTCTTAAGCAAAATTACATGTTCAGAGAAGTTTTTGCTGAAAATCTAAATGTATAAATAATATCCCCATTTGTGCTGTTAGTAAAACGGTTGACGCAATATTAAAAGGGCACGAGATTTAACCTTTAATTAATTAGGTCCTTGTTTTCTGGCTATTTTGTAACGTTGAACGGAATATGTAAGGGAATATCCGTTCAGTTTCAACATGTTCGGGGAAATAATTACTTTAAAATGTAAATAACACATAGAATTTATTTTGTATGTCTGATTTATAACTGGGTGCAAAAAAGATGATTTTAATAAGCCAAAATCTGTATATTTTCAAGAATTATGTATAAAATTGGTGAAAATTTAAGCTCAAACTATTGACAAATGCACAGTTGAAGCTAAGAAGTGTAATGTAGTGAAATTTAATTAGTTTTGGTGTGGCCAAAAATCTCAATAAATCACATATAAAAATTACATAACTTTACTAGGGTACAAAATAAAATATATGTATATTTAAATGTATATTTAAAGCTAAAGAGCAAGTACATTTATTACCCGTGGGAGAACCATGCTGAAGCATATGCTGACGCACTAATTAAGCCGGCTTGTCTGAAGTGATACTATGGGCTCATAGAATACTCAGCGTGAAACACCTGATCCATTGTCCAGTTCAATAATAAAAAAAATACAGAATTAAAATAAAAGTTAAAATATTACAGACTATAAAAGTTTTTAAAAAAGCTATATATATAAATAATTGACATGAGAAGATAACTTATATTATTATCATTTAAATTAGAATATAACTTTTACAGTGGAACAAGCATAGCCGCAAAAAAAGCTTTTTCCGCCAACAAAACTGTCAAACTGTTCCAACTCAAGTCGACTTGGGACGCAAGTTGATTGAGCTAATAAAGAAAACAAACACGCTGGCAAACATTTACAAGGTGGGATTCCTTCAACAACTTTGACGAAAATAATTGATATACGCCCACAAGCTACAAAACCAAAAGCAATTATAATCTACTAGCGCTATATTTCTTATGTGTTTCATTTATTTAATAATAGTGGACCCGAAAGATATCGTCCTCCCGGTCCGCAACCTACCGAGGTCCAATTATGATCCCTCAACAACCCACCAAACCCGAAAAAAGGATACACTATAGTCTCATTTTTATATTCTGATACAGAGTCTATATCCATGTCCTAGTTCTAAGCCAATTTTTATCTACATCAGTTGAGCCGTTTGTAAGTTATAAATAGTGAAATACATGTATAGATGAGTCAGCATGTCTCTCTTATGGAAAAGCATATGTTGATGCACTTTTTTTATTGTATAGCTGACAACAGAGCAGTTGGGTTTCGTACGTGATAAAAGAAACCGCCGCCCATCACCAATCACAACACATTCCGGGGATATCGGAAGCCCTTAAAAGTGCCGCGTAAAACAACCGGCAACACAACCAATGCGCGGACTGTGGTGCGGTTGCTCCGTTGTTCGCTATATAATCAAAAAAATTGGTAATGTTTATAAATTTTGTTTTAGCTTTAATTTTAGTATAAGTTGTACCTTTGTGAGATATTTTTTAAATTATTATTATTAATAAATATATTTGTATTTGTTTAGGTGGACCATGGCTTTCTAAATAAAATATTCTTTGTTATATGATTCCTTCAAGTCCTTTGAAAGCAATTTAATTCGTTAATCCCGTTTAAAGGTCTAAGATCATAGTACGAATTTGTGGACGAGACATTTCTATGATGAGGGTAGTACATCGAGTGAGACAGATGGACTAATGGTGAAGAGTATTAGTGTTAGTAGCTTAACATTAATTAAGCTCAATTAAGCTTTACAATGAGATTGTTACAACATCGCGACAATTCAATTTGGTTGTGTTTTTTATGGTATAGCGGAAAATGCAGCAGGTGGGTATCCTATATTGTAAGAGAACATCACCGCCCATGGACAATCGCGACATAATCCGCGCATCGGTTGTATTGCCGGTATTTTACGCCACATAATTAGCATTTTTCATCCTCATTCACTCAGCATAACATATTAGAAGCGCCGTTTCAAGTACAACTACCATTTCACGTTGAGTATTCTGTGAGCCCGTGGTATCACTTCGGTTAATCAGTGTAAAAACAACCAGCCACTGTCAAGTCTTTCCAAAGGTTGAATAAAATATATTTTTTTATTCGGACTGGGTACAAACCCTTTCACATTGTAGGCTTATAAGGCAACTTGAATTAGTGTTGCCCAAATACAAGACCAAGTCCTCCTAATTTTAGCAAGACCAAGAGTGATCCTAAAAGGCTTGAGCAGGAACAAGACTAAGCCTGCAAGTCTCTTGCGTCCTGCTACTATTTTTTTGACAGTGATTTTTGGAATTTCTCATTCAATCTTTAGACATATTTTATAAATCTGGTTGGTCTCTACTATGGCTATGCTAATTCAACTTCAAAATGTTCCTATTGTGATAGGTTTTTCTAAGACCTGAAGTAAACTTTAACCAATATCAATAGGCTAATGAATCAAGGCAATCAAGACTGGGAGCGGAATAACAAGACCAAGACCAATACCAGGTGTATTGGTGCAAGACCAAGACTAAGCTAAGTCTTGCATTTGGGCACTAACTTAGATACAGGGCTCTCAAAACCCTTCAGCCTACTAAATGGTATCTAATCGGTTTAAAAATATATTTTATTTCGGTGACTTTAAATAATTTTCTATCTGGATTGTTAAATTAATAAGTTAATTAGTATAATTATTAATCTAATCAAAATGTTAAGATAAAAATTTGTCTCAAGGCCTATTTAATTAATTTCTATAAGGTTTTCATCAACATTCCTTATTTATCTCAATTACAATATAAAAGACCTTGATTTATATCACCTTTGCAAAATTTTCATTGAATGAAATGTTTGCATCTCATATTTGGGTTTTCTGTCGTGATTTTCATCTTTAAGTGAGATGGATAATTTTGATCAAGCTCCAAAAAGTAGGTTGACAATTTGACGAGTATTTTTTTTATTTAAATGGTGACAAAGCAATAGAAGGCTCATCTAGGATGACCGGCGCTCCGCCCATGAACACCATAATCCTTGAAGGGTCGCGGGTGAGTTGCCGGCCTTTAAGGGATAGGTAGGAACTTTATGCATTCCTATTCTGTGGTGTGGAGTTTCATTCTATGTAAATAAAGATATATTTGACTGATTGAATCATTGTTAGTCACGTTGGTTTTTTTATGTATAGAGGATAATAAATATGGGTTGTTTCCGCCATGTTGAGAGATCAGCACCGCCCATGGACAACCGCGTCACAAGCCGCGCTTTTCTTGCTGGTTTTTACGCCACTTAAGATATAATTCAACGTTCCTTTGATACCTTCATTATTAAGCGAAAAAAAAAATATTGGTTACGCTGGTATTATGTAAGGACGTCGTATCACTTCGAGCCGGTTCAACTAGTTTATCAGAATGTCTTTCCCACTGGTAAGACAATGGACACTCGCCAAGCCACTTTCAAGCCTTTCCAAAGACTGAATAAATTTTAAATTAAATTATAAAGTTTTATTTGCACCGGGGTCAAACCCGACACTTCTGGATTCATGGATCCCTTATAATTTCCACACTTGTGTATTATTGTTCAAAAAGGTCGTTTTATTATTCGAAGCGTGTGGAAGCACGATTCAGATTCCTGCATATTTAATATCATCGAATAAGGGATCTCCTATAAATTTTATGTATTATAACTTTAGAAAAATATTGTTTTCCCAAAACCCAGCTAAAATGGCTTTAAGATCGATATAAAAAAATTTCTTGAATCATTTTAAAACATTTGTATGCAAGTGTACCTTGATGATTCTGCTTAAAGTTTTTGCTTTTATGTAAATATATAAAAAAAATTACTTCCATCCAACCAACATTCTGTAATATGTCTTTTTCAATGCCTAAGTAATGTTAAAAAATACTGCGTCTATATAGTTTTTATAAGTTTTAATGTTTATTTGACTATAATTAGGTTAGAATTTGCCGTGGCAAGTATAGTATTATACATAAGATGATTTCATTTTTATGGATATGCTGACAAACCAGCAGGCTCACCTACGATAAGTGTTCCACCGTCCATGGACATCCCCAGCCCTTGCAGAACCGCATGTGCGTTGCCGGCATTTAAAGAATATGTACACTCTTTTCTTGAAGGACCCCGAATCGCATTGATTTGAAAATACCCCTGTTGACACCTAATTCCACAGAACGGTGCGACACAAAATGCCTTAAAAATCCTTAGCTGTGGAACGACAAACATCGAGATGAAAACGATGAAATTTTATTACATTTCCTCTTTTGTTGCTGACTCCATATTGTATGTGTCAATGGGTTTGTTTGTGTAAAACTTTGTATCCGACACGGATTGTGAAACAACTTTTTTTTGAAATGCGTAATTACTGAATTTCATATCGGTTGTGTGTTTGTAGCACTGTAGCAAATTATAAAATAGACTGATTTTTTCTTGTAATCAAAATTTATTGTAAAAAAATTTAATGTTATTTAGATATTTTTTTAAATTTATATATTATATCATATAATAGCGTAACTTTTTTTCTATTTTTTTATTACATTGAAGGAAAAAGTGTCTGGAATTGAATTCCTGTAACCTTTTTTTTTAATTGACTATCGCTGTCGGCATAAGGCCTCTACAGCTTTACGCGGACTTTTGGTACATGCCGTAGGCTCGCCGAGAGATTGGTTTAGCCGCGACTAGCCCAAGGGCGTCTCCTGTGAGACACGAACTTCGGCTTGGGTCGTCGTGGCAACGTTGGCCGCCTGGGTGGCCGGTCGGAAGCTCACCGGAGTGCGCTTCACGACAAATATCGGCCCTCGCCTCCGCTTCCGGCGAGGGCAGTTATTACCGCGGTCCCTACACAGAACCCTACCATCTAATTTCTTTTCTTTTCTCTCCTCGTTGAAGGCTATCAACTTATTGTTTGCTGTAGTGATACGACTATCCGGATCGATTAGTACGTAAAGCGGCCTTCGGTGCGACGAGCGTTTTTGTTTTAACGGGGCCGTGAAATATTTTACGCTGTTGCGTACTAACGGATTTGGATTCCTTCACCCGTTACGTTAACCTAACAACGTATTACTAAACCTAAGGACTAATTGTACTACAGATTTGGGAAAAAATACAGCAGAGTTTCTTGCTCTTCTCTGCCAATATCCTTTTGAATCAGTGGTACGTTCATAACAGCAATTGAATAAAATATTTGATTTTGACTTTTGCACATTTTTTTATTAGCTTCCCGAGTTTTTGTATTTTACTTATATTTAAATTTTATGTTTACATTATTTTATAATACTTTTACATAGGTAAGGTTATTATAAAAAAAACTAATAAAAAACGAATTTAGTGGACATCAAAGGCAGTAGTAAAAATATAAAACCTACTATTTACTTCTAAGTAAACTTTTACGGCATCTTTCACTCCATTAAAAGGCATTATATCCGATTGAGCTCTTAACTTGCACCCATAAAGGCGAATCACATAAATTAGTAAGAGCTTATTTTTGATAACAAAGTTCAACTGACCTTGAATTGCCCTACAAAGTTTTAATTATATAATCATTGAAAAATTAGATTTAAAAAACCCCCAGGAATGTACTGTTTCACGCTGTTGTTCTGTGGATGAGTAATGACGCATTAGTTGGGCAGTCTCATCCGAATTGATACTACAGGATCTCAGAATACCAGTGTTGTGACGTCGTTATAATTGTTATTTCAGACTGTTCTAAATTTAAATATTTCTAGATTTAAAACATGTCATTCTCACCCATGGGAGAACCATGCTGAAGCATATGCGGACGCTCGAATTAGGCCAGCTCGGTCAAAGTGATACCACGGGCTCACAGAATACTCAGCTTTAAATGGTAATTTAATTTGAAACAGTGCTTCTACTGTGTTTTCCTCACTGAGTGAGAATATCGGAGGCCCTTAAAAATGCCGCTTAAGTGGCGTAAAACCCGGCAACGCAACCGATACGTGGAATGAGACGCGATTGCCCATAGACGGCTGTGTTCTCTTGCTATATAGAAGACCCACCTGATCCATGGTTCGCTATACCATAGATGTCATGTGTATATATTTAAATTTGAATTGTATTTCAAATTGTTTCTCTGTATCCCTCATTAAGTATATTATAAAGAACACGGTTGTGACATTATTCATTAATTCTGTTCAGTCCTGTAAAACAGTATCGTCATCATTATTTCAGTCGTAAGAAGTCCACTGCTGGACATAGGCCCTTGGACCTCCATGTATACCTGTCGGAAGTGACCTGCATCCAGCTATAGTTAGTAATACATTATAGTTTAATATTGTTTTACAATTAAGGGTAAATTGGTTTAAATTTATCATTGTAATATTATAACACAATATTATAAATTGAATAAAGTAGTTTAATTATGATAAAAAAAGTATTTTTATGTGCAATCGTAACATAATTACGTGGGGGTCACCAATGTTAAATAACTCTAATAAATCCTACAATAAATATAGACTATAATCCATGTTGTATATACGTTCGCTGAGTAACCTTGTCAAAGCCTATTATCCTCTGTTATCCTAGCCAGACTTCTTGGGATCCGTTAATGAAGGACATATTTAATGAAACAAACATGACAACTTTAGGAACCCGGTTAAAGGTTTCTTCAAATTTCTTCCATATTTGTTAACAATTGATAATGTGATTTTTCTTCACTGTCACATATTGTAGTAAAAAAAAATTAGAATGGCATTGCTCTAAACGAGAAACAACATTTAAAGCTCTTTTATTCACTTATTATATTACAGAAATTATAAACTCTTGTAGAAAGAGAGCCTCGTAGCCTAATGGTTTTAAAGGTGTACCATGAGGCGTAAGGTATCGGGTTCGGATTTTGGTCTGGACAGTTATAATTTAATTTATTTGGTCTCTGGAAGGGCATTACACTGGTCGGGAGATCGTCTTAATACTGTCACAGCCGTGGGAGCGCCAAGCTGAAGCATAAGCTGACGCAGTAATTGGGCCGGCTCGTCCGAAGTGATACCACTTCCTCACAGAACACTCAGCGTGAAATAAATAAATAGATAAATACTTGTACTTTATTTAGTAGAATGAGTGAGGATATTGGAGGTCTTTAAAAATGCTCCTTAAGTGGCGTTCAAAACAGGCCACACAACCAATGCGTGGACTGTGCCGCGATTAGTGATGGCGGTGTTCTCTTAAAAATACTTCCTATTCTTAATATTTCCAATACCTCTATCGGCACGCGCCCCGAGACTCTATAATCATTACTAGAGAGCATCTCGCCCCATCTATTTCTGTTTTGTTTTTGAGTTTTTGACCGTCACGCAAATAGTAAATTTTTCAGTTCACTCCCAGCGCCGAGGCCGCCTAAAAAGGTTTCTCTTGAAAAAACCACATACTTAAAATATATATAGTGGTATTTAATTTGTTGTCTGCTTTTTGTTGTAATCTTGTATTGTTATGGGAAATAAAAAAAGATTTATTATTATTATAAACATCAACTGTGAAACAATAAAACTGTCTGTGTGAAATAGGAGCGCAAATAAAGCATAAAACCAGGTTTAACACTTTTTACGTTCGATAAATTAGCAATGGGCGATACCGCCAATACATTTCAAAGTATATTGACGTCATTGGTTTTAATGTTATATACAAAATACTATGTTGGGAAAAATGTGCACTTTGATGCATTTTTATTGGATAGCGGGCAACGGAGCAGGCGGAATAGATCGCCTATGGGCAAACCGCGCCGAAATTCGGCATTTTAAGGGCTCTAATATCTCTTTCTCTCAACGAAACATAGTAAACGTTTCAAGTAAAACTACCATGTCACGCCAAATATACTGTGAGGACGTGGTATCACTACAAACCAGCCGCCGCAATTTGTGCGTTACTATATGCTACAGCATAGTTCTCCCATGGGTAAAGTTGTTTTATTCTGTTACGTTTTTGTAATTTAAATTGTTGAAAAGGTTTATAAATACTAAAGTATATATTATTAATTATCATTGCAAAAGTAATCAAACAAAGAGCTCAGGGATATGAGAAATAAATCTTTTAACTAAGCAATGCAAACTAAGTGAAAATACTAATTCTCTCGAAGTAAGCAACATCTATATGAAGAAATGTATGTTATATTAAAAGTGTATATTAGTACAATTTTAGAGTACTGTTTTAAACTATTACTTGGGCCGAGTTGTTCGGATACGACGAGCTTAAATAATACCAGTGTAATATAATTAGTAGTGTTACTTGAAGTGAGGATACAGGCCCATCAAGTTTATAAGGTTTAGACGGCTTAAAAAGCAGGCAACATATCCAAAGCGCTGATATTGGCGCGGAATTATAAGTGCTAATTGTATTCCCCACACTACCATTCTGTAAAACCAGCTGCCTGCAGTGGTACCAAAGAGACAAACTTTACGGCTTAAGAGCCTTCAAACAAAGAGCGTAAACCTTAAATATCGGCAACACACCCGCCGTTTGCTCATTCGAGGTGAAGTGGGTGGAAGGTGAGGTGGCTATAGCAGCCAGCTATAAATAAAAAACATTTTAGTCACGGGTTAATGAAGAAATACACAAAAATATATATATATATGTGTGTGTGTGTGTACATCAATATTATTTTTCCAAATAAAAAATAGATTCACCCCGTATTTGCTATTTTTCTCGAATGTTGAAAACATCTTTAGCGGATATCCGGTGTATGTGGGTACGGATTTCCGGTACGTGACGCTGCAATAAATAAATATTTAGATACTACTATAGTACTGATGTAAAGCTTGGAAAGTAATTTTTTTAATTACAATTTTATAAAGTAAAATAATTAAGCTTAATTTTCTCTGGTTTTTCTATATGCTATAATAGACAGTGAGGAAATGCTCTGGTTATGAGATTGAAGTACTCTGGTGAAGAACCACGTGCTTTGAATGTGTTGCTGGCTTTTAACACCATTTAAACAACAAATTAAATAAAAATCCGATTCTGATATCCTCACTCAGCGAACAAAGAAAGAGCGTACCTATAAAAAAAATAGCATACCTATCTGTAAAAGGCTGGAAACAAATCCGCAGCCCGTTAGAGTCCTTAGGTATCCATGTGCTTTTGCTTCCCAATTTTCATTACAAAATAGCTAAATTCAATTCAAGTACAAATTCGCGCTGGTATTCTGTGAGGCCGTGGTATCAATCTGGATGAGCCGGCTTAATTAATGCGTCAGCATATGCAAAAATATTTTCCGTTTGTTTTGATCAGTTCGTGATGATATCCGATGACCTTGAAATTACACCGCAGAAGTAAAAACAGCAACACAAAATGAGCACATATTCTAAAACTGTTGTCCATGGGCAGTGGTTATCTCTTACCATAAAGGAGACCCGGTTTGTGTATCCTGCTCTACAAAAAAAACGGTTAAGATGATATTAAGACAGTCGCCCGAGCACTGTCAAGACCTTACAATTTTTTTATAGTATAACGAACAACGAGTAGGTGAGTCATCTATATGGCAAGGGAACACCGCCGCCCATGGAAAACCGCACCATTGTCCACACCACCACACCGCACATTGTCCACCACAGTCCGCGCATTGGTTGTGTTTCCGGCTTTTTACTCCACTTAAGTGGCATTTTTAAGCGCCTCCGATATCCCCACTCAGCGAAACACAGTATACGTACCGCTTCACGTTGAGTATTCAGTGTGCCCGTGGTATAGTACCAAATGATATATATACCGAATAATTCCAAAAATAAATTAAAATTTTATTCTAACCGAGGCTCGAACCCGTAGCTTAGAAGATCGCTCGACCACGCATCTCTCTGTATACATTGTAACAATAGAACTGTACGTTCCCACTGGGGTTGTGGTTGGCAAGGTGATAGTTTTGGTTGAAGTCATTAAACAATGTGATGCTGAAGCATTCTGAGACGTTGAGATACATTGTTCAAAGTTGTGTGAAATGTCATGTTTGCTTCGTGTTACACCAGAATATAAAATTAATTTAAAATTACAATTTAATCGTGTACTTTTCAAGCCTTTTCACTTTTCCGGTTTGTTTTAAATGAATTGAAATAATTTTATTACTAAAATCGTTTGCAGCGTACTCAGATATAGTGAATTCGGTCTTTGGAAGGGCTTGACAGTGGCCAGCATAATGTCTTACCCATAGAAGAGCCACGATGAGGCAATAATTTTATTACAGTTAAACTGTAATTGTTTGACTTCTTATAAATATTTGAAACTGTGCTTCTACTGGGTTTCACTGAGTCAGTGAGAATATCGGAGGCTCTTCAAATTAAACCGCTTAAGCGACCTAAAAACCCGGCAAGACAACCAAATGGCCACCTGCTTCGTGATTTTCCATGAGCGGCGGTATTCTGTTACCATATAGGAGACTCACCTGCTCCATTGTCCATTATACCATTAACAAAAATAAAGATATTGGACTTTAACTTGGCTTTAAGTCTCTTCGCGTAGCCACGCTTTGCCAAGAAACTCGGATATAATCTAAACCGATTTCGCTTAAGTAGGCGACTGAATTGGAACACTGCAAATAGAATTGCAGAGTGAGTTCACAAGGAATTTCAACTGAAGTACATGCCTTGAGCTATCTTCATATCAGATATACGATTGCAGGTCGCTAAAATAAGATATTTTATTAATTTTTTCTATTTTAAAATGAGTGATGAATGTTAGTGTCCTCTATGGTAAGAGATAACCGCCGTCTATGGACAACCGTATGAAAACCCACGCTTTGCTTGTTGCACTTTAAGGGCTTTTCACGGTGATGTTCTGTAAGGCGATGATATCACTTCAGACGAGCCGGCACAATTATAATGTCTGCATATGCGTCAGTATGTCTCTCTCTCTTTCTCTCTCTCTGGTAACACAGTAGTAAGAGACTCATCCATTCAGTTATCAAGCCCTTCCAAGAATAAATAATACATTTTTTCCGGACTCGGATTCGAACCTGAAATCTCTCGCTTCCTGGTAATCTTATAATACCACTTAACTAATTACAATTACCACTTAGATTCGATATACAAGAAAGGATTCGATATAAGTAAAGAGTGTACATATTCCTTAAAGGCTGGCAGCATACCCGCGGCTCTGCAAGGAGTAGGGCTGTCATAGGCGGAGGACCGCTTGCCCTAGATGAGCCTCCTGCTCGTTTACCACCATTTTTTTAAAACAAATTTAGGCTCTCAAAATTACTTTACATAGATATTACTTAGATAGTTTTACGAGTACGTACAAATCATAGTTTTTTACCTGCAATAAAAATAAAAAGTATATTTTTTTATTTAAAACTTACCAATGGAACAAAAAAAAGATTAAGAAAAATTCTGATACACAAAAACTAAAATAAAAGTTTTAAAAGGGAGGTCCTCTTTTCAAATTAAGTGGCTGAGCGTCGGTGAACATTGTCCCTCATACACCCACAAACACAATAAAAATTTGGACCACCAAAACATGACATTAAGATAACCAATTGGAAAACAATTATCCGTGGGAGAGCCATGCTGAAGCATATCCTGACACATTATTTCAGCCGGCTATATAATACTAAAAGTGAAATGGTAGTTGTACCTGAAACGGTGCTTCTACTGTCTTTCGCTTAGTGTCTCAGGATATCGGAGGCCCTTAAAAACGTCGCTTAAGTGGCGTAAACAACCGGCAGCACAACCAATATGCGGCCTATGACGCGATTGTCCATGGGTGGCGGTGATCCCTTACAGTATAGGAGACCCACCCGTTCCGATGTCCAGTATACAATTAAAATAAAAAATAAAAAAACAAAACTGCATTGTTTTAACATAAACTAATAAAAACATATATTGGTTCTGTTTCCTTTAACTATGTAATATACAATTGTTAACTTACGATATGATACAAGGCCGGCAACGCACCCGCGGCCTTGCAAGCGCAAGGGTATACTCATTTATCACCGTTTTCATAAGAACACATGTAACTGAAACTTGTTGTGCCATACCTATGTTAGTTTAGTCCCGATTTTAGTTTAACATAAAAAAACAAACACATGAAAACCATAAACAACATGTTAGTTTTATTGTAACCATAGCCATAAACACGCCCGGTTTATGGGCGATATCGTAGAGATCGCCAACTGTGAACGCGGCCGAGTGATTTAGTTTTGATGCGGACCTATAAAAACATGGCGACTCTGATTTCTGTTTATAATTTTTCATTACCACCTCTTTTTAATACAACCTTCGAAAAAACAATTTAATCGTCAATTTTTTCTTTGTTCAAAAAAAAGGCTTATTATTATAGGAGCTTTCGATATATTGATTTATATTATTTTTTACCTTTTCCGGCAGTTTTAGGTCGAATGAAGTTTCCAAAAGTTATGTTATTTCTCTCAGAATAAAAACAATTCACAAATCATAATAAATATAAATTATTATTCAAGTCACATTAGACAGATTGTAATTTTGTAAAAACCCCAACAACATTTGCTCAAATTATATTACAGTTTACATAAAATTACAGTCCCTTATTCAAATTATTTTTGCAAAAAAACCAAAAAAGTTTCAGAAATAAAACATCTGTTATTCTACAATATTATTTATATTTAATATATTAATATATTTATTATACTAATTTTGAACGCAACCTACTGCAAAATCCGTGTCAGTCTGTGGCAAGAAATCGTCTTTGGAGCTGCCAAAAACGACAGTGCAACGAATTTTACCAAAGGATATGAAACTTCACCCATATAAGGTTCAATTACGCCTCATCTCACACGGCCAGAGCCACTATGAGCGTTCTCTAAGAACAATTCGCCAGAAAATTTATAAGTCGCTTTTAAGGTCACCTGAGCTCATACCCATGGACATTTTTCTATGGGATTATCTTAAGGCAAAAGTCTATGATAAAAATCTGACCAATATATCGAAAGTAAAAGAAAATATCGTAAAAGAAGTGAACGGTTTTCTCCAATCGCTATTGCAACGCGTCTTCATTTTTTAAAAGTAAAACCCGCATGTGTGAAATTCAAATTGATTTGCAAAACATTAATTTTTTTGAACATCTAACGGTTTTTTATTTCAATCACTATAAAATAATATATATAAACATTATTACATCTTAATATTTTATAAACAATGTTTATTAGGAGAAAAACCACTGTCCGAAGTGTTATCACGGGATCACAGATTACTCAGCGTGAAACGGTACTTGTACTGTGTTTCGCAGAGTGAGTGAGGATACACACACAACCAATGCGCGGATTCTGGCGCAGTTGTTCAAAGGCAGCGGTGTTCTCTTACCATATATGAGACCCACCTGTTCTGTTGTCTGCTATAGAATAAAAAATCTTTTTTATAACCTTTTGAATTTGATAATATGATTACACATTAAATATTTTATTAAACACTATTCAGCATCAAAATTTCACTACCGCATGAACATTATGCAATGCAATTTTAAACTTTATAGTGCATCATCATCATCAGCCTATTCAAGACCACTGCTGGACGTAGGCCTTTATATTATATTTATAGTGCATAAATTACAATAAATAACAACTTTCGACGGTAGTTATAAAAATTGTGGTAATTTACAAGAAGCAGCAGGAACTTACAAAGTTACTATGACATTACTGTGATCGGCCTCAGACTGGCTACGACTGCGAAAACGAATGTCCAAAATATTATTTCGTTTTTTTTTATACGACACGATCCGTGCTCTTATTGTATTGGCGGTGTTTTAAAAACAGTTCTGAGGCTTCTCGCTATCAGATACTAAAATCAAGGAATATTTGCGAAGGTATATGCAAATATTCGTTACATCACTAGTAATTATACCCTTAATTTGTATTTTTATGTAAAATTCTACAGTATAAAGTGAAATAAAAGCCCACGTGCCGGCCACTAAAGTTTAAAACGTCATAAAAAGGATATCATGAAGATCAAAAGACTATAATGACAATATAATAAATGTTTTATTGCTACGCCTGTAGACACCGCATGAATAATCGTACCTACGTTCTATGTAATGTAGCACAAAGTAGGGATGGCTACGAAAGTCGTAGCACTTTGTCGATTTCATGGAAAGACAAACAAATGCTGTTTATATAGATTTACATTTATCATCATCAGCATATCAAGGCCACCCTTGGTCATAGGCCACCCCCAAAGACGCCCACCTATTAAGATCTTGAGCGATCTGGGTCAAGCTGTTGCCCGCGACATTCGTGAGATCGTCTTTCCATCGCGTGGCTGGACGTCCCACTCTACGTTTTCCGGTACGCGGTCGCCAAAGGTTCTTGAACTTTCTTGCCCTGTCAAAGTCAAATTTAAGTAATGCCACTATTATTAAGAAATCGATACTCATTTTAACGTCTCCAATCCTCAAAGAATGAATGCAGAATTCAAAGATTGACCCGTATAATCTCGATAGTTGTCCTTTCAAAACCGAGCGTTTTAAAGCATTTTGTGCCGCGCACCACTAATCTATGGAATCAGCTGAAAGCAGAGTTATTTTCTAACCAATACGACTTAGGAATCTTCTATTTCAAAAAAAGACCAGCAACGTACTGATGGCCCAGCAATGGCGAACGGTGTACATGGGCGAAGGACAGTTTATCCTAGGTGAGTCTCCTGCTCGTTTCCTTCCCTATTTTCATAAAAAAATGTTATGATAGAATTTTAATTAAACAAAAACTTCAAACACTAACACAATGAATAAAGGGCTTATATATTGACTTTATTGAATAATTTACAAATTTCATAAAGATATGTTGTTAATTTTCTTTAGTTTTTAATTAGTTTGTATGATTTTAAATTGTAATAATTGTTATTTTAATTTATTAATTTATGCTTCCTATATGGAAGAGAACATCGCCGCTCATGGTCAACCGCGCCAGTCCGTGCATTGAGAGTGTTGCCGCCTTTTTACGCCACTTAAGTAGCATTTTAAGGACCTCCGGTATCCTCACTCATTCAGGGAAACACTGTAGAGGCACCATTTCAAGTTCAGCTACTATTTCACGCTGAGTATTCTGTGCGCTCGTGGTATCCCTTCGGATGAGCCAGCCCAATTGGTGCATTATCATATGCTTCTCGAAATGTCTCTTCTTATATTTTTATTTAACGTTCTGTTGTCATAATTGTAAAAGTACTCTTTCGAATTGAATTTATGTATAAGATAGACAATTTTTCGTAACATCAACTATAAGATCGGTTATAACTATAAGATACGTTATTGCAAAAACAGAAAAAAATTAAATAATGTGTACCGATAGGCATGGCTTTTTTATAATATAGCGAGCAACTGAGCAGGTGGCTCTGGTCTATGGTAAGAGATAATCGCAGCCCGTGGCCAGCCACACCATAAACTCAGGTCTTTTACGCCGCTAAAAGGTAAAATTTCGAGTGGATCTATCTATAAACTATTTCACGCTGGTATTGTTTGATTACGTGGTATCAATTCGAACGAGATGTTCCAATTAGTGCATCTGCATCTCTTAGCATGGTTCTCTCACAGTTAAACATCAGATTTATAATATGTAAAGAGAAATATTAATGTTACACAGAATACCCTCATCTTTCAATAAATGTTATAAAAAGAAAATTTTGTTTGTGAATCGAGATCAAAGATATTACTCAAAGCATTATGAATGTTTCACTTAAATTATATTATTTTAACATCAATCCATCTTATGTAGAAACCTGAAAAAATATTTTACTTCAACGAGAAACATTTGAGATGTACAAAAGTATTTTTTGAGAAAGTTATTCTTTTTTACTTAATGATAATTAATAGTTTTAATAGCTTTTTTTTATATAATATGCTTAAAATAAGCTTTGAATTGTAACTAGATATTTCTTGTATTACATATTTTAACTGTTTTAAAACTTTTTTTTTCTTTTTTTTAAAATCGTGAGCCTCACAAACAGATGGCTTACGTAACGAAGTTCATTTAATTTTAATTTCTATGTGTTTTACCGGTGTTAGAGCCATACTGAGACATATTGACCAGGTTTTGGTTTTGACCAGGGATTGGGCCAGGTCGTCCAAAGTGATACCACGCGCTTTCAGAATACGCAGTGTGAAACGTTACTTGTATTGAGTTTCGCTTAGTGCACGGAGGCCCTTGAAATTATGCCGCTTATGAAGCGTTAATGGTCGGCAAGACAAATAAAGCGCGGACTACGGCACAGATTCATGGGCGACGGTGTTCTCTTACGACCCACCCGATCCGTTTTTCTCTATAGTTTATATCATAAAAAACTTATTGGGTATATATTATATACTTCGCTGTGAGTAAGTTCTTTGAAATTATACCGTTCATGCGTAAAAATCCGAAAGTACAGTAAATACCCATTGTAGCGTAGTTGTTCATGGGAGGCGGTGTTTTCTTGTCATAAAGTAGTCCCGCCTATTCCGTTGCCTGGTATACAGTAAATATGTGTTACCTGTAGTAATTGAGGACTTGCGCGAAGACGCCCGGATGCCGGTCGAAGAAGTACTCGTTGAGGACCGGGTCGTAGTTGGCGAGGGCCTCCGTCAGCCGGGAGAGCCGGGTCGCCGGGATCTTCTTCAGCGTCGCTTTATAAGTCTCGTATCTGTAATGATAAAAACTACATATAACAATAATTTATTCAGTATCTGGAAGGACTTGACAGTGGCCGGGCGAATGTCTTAATACTGGGCATCCGTGAGAGAGCCTTGTTAAAGCATATGCTGACGTACTAAATGATTCGTCTGAAGTGATACCACGGGTTCACAGAATGATCAACGTGAAACGGTATTTGTAATGTGTATCGCTGATTGAGTGAGGATATCGGAGGCCCTTAAAAATGCCGCGTAAAAAGGCGTAAAAAGCCGACAGCACAATCAATGCGTGGAGTGTGGCGCGTTTGTACAAGGGCGGCGGTGGTCTCTTACCATATAGGAGACACACCTGCTTCGTTGTCCGCTATACCGTAAAAAGAACTAATTATTTTTTTATTAATTTAAATAATTTTGTAATAATTCTTTTTTTTTAATAAAAATCCACTTGTGGTTTCACACATTAATTTTAAAAGTATGTTAAATTAGTAATTTTATATAAAACTGGAAAACTCGAGAGTGAAGAATCTGCCAATCGTATGAAATAAATTTCACTACGTTCAGTTGAATAGAAGACTTATAAAAGCCGACGCTGAGTGGTATTCTGTGCAATCAGCATCTGAGTGCATTTAATATGTGTTTATTATCTGATAATCTTCATTGTACAATTCGCTGTATCAGATTCACCTATGAATCTTATATAACCAATATAAAGCCTTCATAATTCACTGTATAATCTAAATAATCTCTAGGCCGGCAGCTCATCTACAGAAGCTAGGTGTGTCCATGGATCCATCATAGATAAACTTCCTGTAGGAATATACAATTTTTTAAAATAAAGCAGAAGTTTCAGCGATTCCCGTGGGAAAGCTATGCTGAAGTATATGTTGACGCACTATTGGGACGAGTCGTCCGAAGTGATATTACGGGCTCACAGAATACTTAACATGAAATGGTACTTGTACTGTGTTTCGCTGAGTGAGTGAGGATATCGGAGACACTTAAAATGCCTCTTAAGTTGCGTAAAAAGCCAGCAATACAACCAATGCAGAGAATGTGGCGCGGTTGTCCATGGGGGTGTTGTCTTACCATATAGGAGATCTACCTGCTCCATTGTCTGCCATACTATAAAAGAAATGAGTGACCTAAATACACATCAATATGAAAACTCTGTTTCTTTTTACATTTTTTTATCATTGTTTATGTACGGTTATAATTACGTACAACGGAGCCTGTGGGTTTCCTATATTGTAAGAGACCATCGCCGCCCATGGACAACCGCGACATAATACGCGCTTTGGTTGTATTGCCGGCTTTTCATGCCGCTTAAGCTTCTTAACATCTCGATTTATTTTCTTATTTATATAGCGAATAACGGAACAGGTGGATTTCTTAAGGTAAGAGATCACCGCCGCCCTTGCACACCCGCTCTACAATTCTCGTATTGGTTGTGTTGCCGCCTTTTTTCGCCACGTAAGTGTATTATTTAAAAAAAACCCATTTGTAACTACATATTATATATTATGGAACATCTCTATGTGATGTATATCCGTTTAGTAAGTTTTTAATTACATTCCGGTATATTGTGATTATGGAGTCAGCAACAAGTGGAAATGAACAGAAAATCCAACATGAATGTATGAATACAAATTGCTGTTACCTACTATTAGACTAAAGCGCAATCAGAATTTGCATAATAACAGCACAGAGTAAGAAACAGTGAAACAGTGTCACTGAAGGTGTAAAGACACAACCACATCGTGGTTTGTGGTCCTCCATATAATTCCCTCGGGCAACATGGTATACTTTTTTAAAGTCCTCAAGTCATAATAATTTGGTGCAACAACTTTTGAGAGATTTTGTCCTTTAGTTTTTTTCAATGAATTCGATAAAAAATCGAGAAATGTAACGTTTTTCAAAATCCAACTGTTCTCCAAATTCTGTGCAAGATTTGCTTTGATTTTATGTTGATTTTATTTCAGTTCAGAATATATTATACTTTCAGTTAAGTCATTGATTCTTCAATATATTCAAATGTGTTTCAAAGCGAGCGCTTTAGTATTAACAGAATCTTCTATGGAGAAGAGAGCCTGAAAGCCTCATTTTATAAAACTACCTCGAAACGAGATGTATCAAGTTTGATCCCTGGTCCAAATGTAAATAATAATAATTCATTTTTATTATATAAATCGGTCTTTGGAAGTGTTTGATGGTGGCAAGGAGAATACACTAATATTATCTTAACCGTGGTAGACCATGTTGAAGCATTTGCTGAAGCATTAATTAGTTCGGCTCATCTGAAGCATTACGACTGTTTTGCTGAAATGGTGCAGTTGTCTATGGGTATACTTTATGGGTTGTACCATAAAAAATACAATACACATAATTATTGTGTAACGGTAACGTACCCGCAGCCCAGCTGGGACAGTAGTTCGTGAGCGGTGTACCGCTTATCCTAGATGAGGCTCCTACTCTGCCTATAAATTTTTATAAAAAAAATTTCATTCATTTATTATTTTAATTAGAAAATTTCCTTTTTAAATTCACTCAACTATTGCAACAACTGTTTTCAATGCTTCATAATATAAGTTTTTTATTTTTTTTTTCATCATTAAAGCCGTAAGAGGTCAACTGCTGGACGTAGGCCTCTGCTTTGGAGTTCCTTGAATACCTGTTGGAGGCGACCTTCATCCAACGTCTTCCGGCAAACTTTGTACCTTTATAATCTACCTTTTTACCTTTATTTTATATTTATTTATTATTATTTATTATAATAGTACGTTCATATAAATTGTATTTACCCGAGTCTAACACGTCAATCGTCCAATGCCCCACTCAAGGAAATTTAATCAAATAAAAAGCTAAAGACACAAATAAAAATGTGTCTCCCCATGTTCCGCTGAAAAGGTGAACAGATGAGAATGGAAGCACTCCGAAAAATATTAACCCCGAGATAACACTTTGTATGCGATAAGGCAGTTTATACACTGCGCAATTTCTTTCAAATTAAACTTCTTTTTTAGGTCTTTTATATACACTTACCTTATTTATAGTTTGAACTGTAGTCTATTTATTATTACAGAACATTAAGAAGACTTAATAAATTACAAATTATATGCGCTGCCGGCCTGACTTCATAGTAATGTTCTCTATGAGAACATTCGAAAGAGTTTGACGTGCCGCATTTGTCCATGCGATGATCTTTGTCTGATCGCTGTTCGATATATACACATATTTAGTTACACTAGCAGAATATTGACAGCGCTATAAATACGTACCCGCAGCTCTGCAAGGGCAGGCGGAGTCCATGGTCGGAGTGCCGTGAGCACCTCACCCTACGTGAGCCTCCTGCGCGTTTGATATCGATAGCATAAAAAATACAGCTACGCATCCGCGATCTAGCAAGGGCTGGGGATGTCCATGGACTGCACACCGCTGTTTCTAGGTAATCATCCAACTAGTTTGCCTTCCCAAAATGAGATCTGATATCATCAAAGTATTATTTTACGTATATATTATTGTATGTATAAGAAAATAGGTGTCAAGTAAGTCTTGCTCTATTTAAAAAAGGTTTCTTACCTTGTTTCGCTTCGAGTATTATTACATAGATATCTACAGCTTTTATTACAGATAGCAAAACAGTCATGAATTACAAATAAACTATTTTTCTAGTTAGAAATGACATGTGGCTATATTAAATTCTTAATCAATTATCGTCATGGAAAAAGAAATTTAGTAATTCTAATTTTAAGCCCGGCAACGCACCTCTGCAAGGGATAAGAATGTCCATGGGTGGAGGACCGCTTACCCTAGGTGAGTCACCTGCTCGTTTGCCACATAAGCCAAATATAACTTATAAAAAAATCAGAACCATAAAATTACTATAAGTTTATTTTTTTGAAAATCTCTACGTATGTAAAAAACCTAGCTATAAAGAAAATTCCGTCGCAAATGTGCTTCTGAAATATGACCGAAACTATACATATTTCACGGTTGCTGAAATATTCAGCATCTCAAAATAGGAGCTAATCTTTATCACGCTAGACTAAAATAAAGAGATTTCCCGGAAAATTTTATAAAATTTTCCTTTTAATGAATAACGTGGTCAGTAGGTGTACTTTCTGCCCGTGGCATACCAAAAGGCTTACAGGATGAGCAAGGCACACCCAAAGCTAATTGGGCCGACTCATTTACGGGCTCACAGAATACCAGCGTGAAGGTTTTATTGTTTCGCTGAGTGAGTATATCGGAGGGTTTTTTTAAGTATTACGGACAACGGAGCAGGTGGATCTCCTATATAGTAAAAGAACACAGCCATTCACAACCGCGCCACATTCCGCGCGTTGGTTGTATTGCGAACTTTTTACATCACTTAAGCTGTTTTTTTGAGGGTACCGATATCCTCACTCACTATGCGAAACACAGTTCAAGTACCGTTTCACGCTGAGTATTCTGTGAGCCTGTGGTATCACTTCGGATTAGCCGACCCAATTTATGCTTCCGCATATGCTTCTGCGTGTCTCTTCCACGGGTGCGACAACATTAAGACACTCGCGCGACCACTGTCAAGCTCTTCCAGAAACCGAATAAATTATAATTGTCGGTACCGGGATTGGAGCCCGATAGCTCTCGCTTCATTCTACACATTTAAAACCATTAAGCTACGAGATTAAAAAATATATCTGAGGCACTAAGTATTCGTTAATTATCGAGAAGTAAGAAGCCCCACATGGTTCTGTGAAGTCTTTAAACCCAGGCTTGTGTATTAAATATGTTTATCGCCATATAAAACTAACAACATTCTGAGAGGCCTCAAGTTATAGGCTGTAACTAATATTCATTTAAGCCGGCAACACATTTGTGGATCACTTATTATCGACGTGCTTCCTGCCTATTTATCCCTGATTTATATATAAAAACATAAAAATGTTTAATTTGTAAAATTGTAGGTGATATCTCAATCGTATTACCAAATGTCATTTCTGAGTTTATCACATACTGACACATTTTGTTTTAAGTAATATATTGATATGACAATTATTAATTATTTTTAATGGTATGGGTTCACAGCTGCCCATGGTCAACTTTTCCACAGTCCGCGGTTTGGATGTAAAAGCGGTATAATTACAAGGGCCTTCAATATCCTCATACACTCTGCAAACCACAGTAAAAGTACTGTTTCTCACTGGTGTTCTGTGATCCCGTGGTATCATTTCGTAAAATCCCAAGTAAGTGCGTCAACAAGGTTCTCCCACAGGTAAACTGTTAAGACACTCGCCCGGTAACTTTCAAGCCCTTCCAAATCGAAAATTATAAATTTTTATTCATGTCGGGGATCAAACCCGATACCTCTCGCTTCCTGGTAGACTTATACCTAAGCTCTCTAAAGTAGGAGGCTCTCAAGATAATATTTACTCGGATTTTATTACAATAATAAAGTATTGTATTTACTTTGTAAACATCATTAAAACCTACGTTGGGGTAATTTAGTTATGTAAGTGAAGTAAGATAATTTATACGTCTTATGTTATTTTAATGTTTGTTCACGGAAAAAGAAAATGAAACTGCTGTTTCTGAGGCTCTTTTGGGTTGGAAAATTCACACAGTAGAAAATAGATAGAATTTAAATTGTTCAAAAATAATAAGACCTGAAAGAGAAAAACATTTTTCAATGAATAGCCCTGTATTTTGGAGAAAATTATATAAAATTTCAACATAATTTTAAAAGTTTCCAGTTTTAAAAGTGAAATTTTATTAAAAGCTCTATATTTTATTTAGTGATAAAATATCACTTGGATATTTGTTCCACAACTTTTTTTTAAGGCATTATGAGCACACCACTACCCTATGAAAGCTGCCTGCGAAGCTATTTCCTTATCATTTATTATGGGTACTTCCAAATATTATATATAATAGTCATTCCCAACACAAGTATCTAATTATTAATTACTGCGAAGACTTCGTCACAAACATTTTGTAAATATTTTTGAAATAAACAGATTTTTATTTTATTTTTTCCCTGATACTGTGGCTAACAGTGCCCAAAGGAATACTTATCCTAGGTGAGCCTTATCCTTGTTTTCTTCCCAATTTTTATTTAAATAACAAAAATTACCGTTACATAGACAATTCTATGACAACCTTCACGTTGTGTTGCCGACTGTTCACGCCGCCTACGCATGCTATACTTTGTACTCTGTATCACATAGCAAAATAGTGTGATTTCATACTGTCAAAGCTGGTTCTCAATCTTCTTTATTAAGTGTTTTTCTGTATTATTTTGATCTGTAACGTCTTATAACTTAAGCCACTTCACCGAGAAATATTAAAATTTTACACCACTATAATGTTTCCATTTCATCTTACCGCACAGTATTTCAAAACGTATTAGTGAGTGCTAAGATTTTTTTTGGTATAGCGTGCAACGAAGCAAAATTTTCTATGGTAAGAATAACAGCTGCTCATGGACAAACATGTCTTACAATCTGCGCCTTGGTTATAAAGCTTTTTATGTCGCTTAAGCGATACATCGAGGCCCTCCGATATCTTAATTCAGTCAGTAAAACACAGTACAAGTTCTTTTCCACGCTGGTATTCTATGAGCACTTCCGACAGCCAGCTCAATTAGTGCGTCAGAATATACTTCAGCATGGCTTTTTTACACTTTAAATTCTTTTAATTAATTAATTTCTTTTCATAACAGGAATCAAACTTGGTAATTTGGCCTCATGGTAGCTTTTAGTGGATCTCAAAATTTCCTTAATCTTATAAATTGACATCAAGCCATAATAGAGTAAAAAGAAAATTTAATATATTCATTGTTTGCCGGTCCACAACTATAACGGTTTTACAATGAGAAATTTTTCCAATAATTATTTTGAAATATTAATAAATAAAATCTAAATGTTAATTGTTAATTTAAGTCTTAGAGTGGAAACCACGGACAGCGTGGTGGTGGATACCCACAAGGTGGATATACGACTTTATAAAGGTCGCCTCCGACAGGTATTCATGGAGGTTCAAAGGGGAGGTCTATATCCACCAGTGGACGTCTTACGGCTGAAATGATGATGATGAATAAAGAAAATCAGCTTCTTTTTGCAGTTACTGTAAAAGTTTTATCTTAAGTGAGTTCAAATTTTTACAAAGCACTCAGGAGGAAATAAACAATCTTTAAGATGCTTCTTTAAACTATGTTTTGCTTTTAGCGTGTTTAAAATAAATACATCTTCACTAAGAGAAACTATTATACAACTATGAGTTAAGAATCAATCTTTCTATAAATATACATTTTTATATGTCTGTTATTAATATCAATTTTTTTGGTAAGGGTGGAAAACGAGTAGGAGGGCTCAACTAGGATAGGTGGTCTTTCGCCCATAGACAGCCCCAATCCTAGCTAAGCCGTGGATGCGTTGCCGGCCTTTAAGAAATAGGTATATTATTTTATTAAAAATAATAAATTACAGCATTTAAAGTTTCTCACAAAGTACTTAGCGTGAAATGGTAGTTGCACTTGAAACGGTACTTCTACTGTGTTTCGCTGAGTGAGGATATCGACGGCCCTTAATAAAAATGCCGCATAAGCGGCGAGAAAGCCAACAACACAACCAATACGCGGACGGCGACGCGGTTAACAATGGTCGGCCATGTTCTCTTATCTTATAGGAAACATACCTGCTTCTTTGTCCGCTATACCATATAAAAAAGTTTGAATCTAAAATTCCAACACTATAAAATCTTACCAATATAATAATTGCGAAAGTTTGAATAGATATTCGTTAGTATTTCATGCAAAAATACTTAACGAATTTAACCTAAACTTTGCAATAATATAGACCATATATCTAAATATCTCATATGCTATAATTTATAATGATATTGTAAAATTGTGAAAAATATAAAAGGTGTCACGAAAGGTAAATCACCTGAGCAGGGACCTGGACGCGGTAATGTCACCCGGGCAGGCCTACAGCTTCCACTGGTTTATAAATATCTCTTTTAATGGTATAGTGAGCAACGGAGCAGGTGGATCTCCACTATAAAAGATTAGCGCCGCCCTTAGAAAATCGCACCACAATTAGCACTCAGGTTGCTTTGCCGGCTCCTGACGCCACTTAACCGGAATAATTTAAGCAGCCACGAATAACAGTAACTCAGCGAAAAACAATACAAGGGTTTTGCTGAATTTTAATAAATATTTATATTATTCATATTTAGAACCAATGTGAGTCTGTACTTTTATCAGAATATAACCTACTTTGTTGGAAAAAGGCCTTGTCTTATATCTTAAGTGAATCTAACACGCTCCGCTCTATTCGCGCCAACTAAAAATTTCCGCCAATTGCCCGGGAAAGTTTTAGATTCACGTTGAGTTGAGGTGACGGAAACGAGCAATTTACAAGAACTACGCTGTTATCTTAGTGGCTGGACAATCCGGGACATTGAAGAATCTAGACTAGATGTAAGCTTAAACATTATATTACTCTTAGCTTTGGATTAACTAGTTACCCTATTGTAATTTATTTTATTGTGTTATTTTATATTTAAAAATTTCTTTTTTTAAATGAGTTTTTGAGTGCCTCGTAGTTTAGTAGTTTAATAGGTCTACCATGAAGTGAGAGATAACAGGTTCGAATACCAGTACGGACAATTATAAGTTAATTTATATTTTTTTCGGTTTCCGGAAGAGTTTGACAGTGGCCGTGCGAGTGCCTTAATATTGTAAAACATGTGGTAAATCCATGCTAAAGCATATGCTGACACACTAATTGGGCTGGCTCGTCCGAAGTGATGCAACGGGCTCAGAGACTGCTCAGCAAGGAATAGTAGTTGTGCTTGAAACAGTGCCTCTACTGTGTTTCGCTGAGTGAGGATAGCGTAGGCCCTTAAAAATGTCGCTTAATTGACGAAAAAAGCCGGTACACAACTAATGCTTGGACTGTGGCGCGGTTATCAATGGGCGGCGGTGTTCTCTTACCATATAAGATAACCTGTTCCGTTATCCGCGATAGGTACTATAAAAATGGTAGGTTATGATTATTATGTATTATTTTTATTAAAAAGATATTATTATTAACACATATGTGTTATTTTAGATTGAAGCGAAAGCATTATTTTCAAAATAGGGTTTTAGGATTACACCATTGAGCTTATTTCACCGATTCTTCTCAGTAGGCTTAGCTTGGAACTTGGTGGACTAATTTTGACGTTCAAGCTGAATTTAAAATGTAAGTAGAATCTACTTATGTTGAATAAAAATACTTCATTTCATACGATTAATGAATCCTTTAAACAGTATGCTTATATGCTTAGTCTTCTATTATTATATTAATATCTAATATCACTTTTAGCGTAAGTTGTCTTCAATATATTGCCATTACGTTATAACATCACTCAGAAATATTATTATGATATTTCGTTCATACACATTATAGGTGTTCAGCGTGGCAAAATTCAATTCAATATTTTTTTATTATATTCTCTCAATATGGTTGAAACGTACGTTTATGGTTATAATTTGTTTCTCACTTTGAACTTTCATTATAATCTTATTTGAATCTCTGTCGTTATTTTTGAAAATATAATTATACTTGATATAAGTTGTGACCGCTAGTCACAATAGCCAAGAAATACTGATTTCTCTACATATGTGTAACTTGAAATAACAAAATAAACTCTTTGGCTTTATGGGTTAATGTTTTTCCAGATTATCTGTGAAGGTCATTAACATTTGGGTGACACGAAGGTTTTTCGAGTAGAAAGCTTGATAAGGGCTTCCAGACCACTACCCTTGAAGCGCCAGTAAATGCCCTTTTAAATGCTTTTCATAAATGATATAATATATCGGTAACTTCCACCCGCTTAAGCAATTAGGACCTAACATTTTTTATTTATATATTTTTCTAATGTATAACCGCCAACAGGCGGATATCCTCTATCGTAAGAGATGTTATTTATGGTAAAAGATACTGCCGCCCAAAGAGCAAACGCTCTATATTACGCGTTGAGTTGTGTTGTCGTCTTTTGATGCCGCTGTAGCAGTATTTCATGAGCATCCAATATCCTCACTCACACAGTGAAACAAAGTACAAGTACTATTTCACACTGGTCTTCTGTAAGCCTGTGGTATTCGGATGAGCAAACCTAAATAGTGCGTCTGAAGGACTCTCCTATGGATTCTTATCCACTGACTTCAGTGTAAAGACACTCGTTCGGCTACTGTCAAGCCCCGCCAGAGACAGATCCGGACATTTATAAATTATAATTTAATTTATTATTGAATATAATTGTGAGGACCATGATTCGAACCCGATACCTCGCTTCTTGGTAGGCTTATTAAATCACTTAGCTACGTGGCTTTAAAAAAAAGTCCCTTAGCTATGAATATCCCATAATATAACATACTTGTCGGTCTTTTTAATATCGTTTAAAAATGATGTCACTGATGTATATGATGCCTTATATTGAAGTGATTGTGGAAATCAATCAAAATTCAATCATGTACGCAAAGGCTATTATTAAATTGATTTAATCAAAATGTTAAAATAGATTGAATCAGTTCAAAGCATTATTTACATATTTAATACACAATACATGACTCTTACCGATGCATTGTTAAATGAAAATAAGTAGGAAAAGTAGCAGGGAGGAAGGCTCACCTAGGATAAGAAGTCGTTAGCCCATCTAGCTCCTACTGGAGGTGCGTTGCCGGCCTTTAGCGATAGGTGCTCTCTTTGCTGAAGGTCCCCAATTTATAACATTTGGTAATATTTCTGTAGCTAATTTCACCGAGTCTTTTCGACACGAAATATCTTAAAAATCACTCAGATGTTAAACGACAAACATTTCTTAAAAATGCCTTCTTTTTTAAAAATTTGCTAACTGTGGTATTTTTTGGCATTCTGTGGAATAAGCTTCCTGCAGAGGTAGTTCCAATCCAATAGGAGCGTACTTATCCTTTAAAGGCCGGCAACGCACCCGGGAGCTTGAATGGCTAGGAGTGTCTATGGGCGGAGGACCGCTTATCCCAGGTAAGCCTCCTGTTTTATGCCACCGTTTCCGTTAAAAAGTGTTTTTTCTCGTTTGTGCAACAATAAATGCACTTCTGCCTGAAACACACACAGTGACAGAATAATTTAAAGTAAAGCTATTTTTATGAGCAAAGCGTGTAAGCTCTGTGCCTTTACTTTGATATTGGATAAGTTTCAGCTTTAGAAGGTTCAGCAGGCTCTATTTTCCAATTGATCAGTAAATCTAAAATGTATAAAAATCCCGTAAGATACCACAAAGTTTTTACAAAAATCAGGTACCGGGCAAAAGGAGGAGAGCCATCCTAACGTACTCATTGGGCCGACTCGTCCGAAGTGATTGATGCCAGGCTCAGAGAACCAGCGTAAAACAGTACTTGCATTGGCTTTTTTTGGTTTAGCGGACTCCTGTATTGTTAGAAAAGGCCACCGCCCAAGTTCTACTGCACCACAGTCCGCGAATTGGTTATGTTGCCTATTTTTCACGCCACTTAAGCGGCATTTTTAAGAGCCTCCCATATTTTCACTCACTCAGTGTAACACAGTAGAAGTACCGTTTCAAGTACAACTATCATTTCACGCTGAGTATTGAGTGAGCCCGTGATATCTCACGGTCATGTCCTTATGCCGTTTAATAGGCAACACAACCAAATCGAGGACTGTGCCGTTGTTGTCCAAGGGCGCGGTATTATCTAACCATATAGGAGACGCACCTGCTCTGTTGTCCGCTATACCACAAAAAACAGTTGATTCGAAAACCGAACTATGATTCCCACCTTTAGTATCTGCTAAAACTCCAAACATCTTAATCTAAGTAATACATTCTAAACACGTACTTCTCATTACAAACCTTTGTAATCAAGCCATTCGGACGCTTGCAAAGTTTTTATTTACAAAAATTGATTTTTTTATGATATAGCGAGCAACCCGTCACCGCCGTCAATGGGCAAACGCGTCACAAACCGTTACTGTGTTGTCCGCTTTTTACACCGATTCAAATATAAAATTTCAAGAGCCTCCGATATCCTCACACACAAAGCAAAACATTATTGAAGGAGGCTATATTTCCAAAAAAATAGGAAACTCTTCAAAAATCCTTTAATATAAAGGGGTTTTTATGTGTAAAAATTATCGTTTCTGATGTTTAATTTGTCTTAAACGAGAAACACATACTTCAATCGCTCTTAAAAATTTATCAAGAATGTAAAGCCATAATAAATAACCTCATTCTTGTTACAGTTAGAATCGGAATTTATGATGCATACTTTTGGCATACTGCGCTATCTGGCAACACTGTCTCCAATTAACATCCTTATTACAATATAGTATAATCCATTTATTAATATATCATAATATATCTGACTTTAATTTAACAAATTTTATATCTTATATTAAGATGCTTTTATGGTACTTCCAAACTCCAAATAAATTATTATATTTTTATTCCGACTGAAGATTGAAGTCGAAATCTCGCTCGGTGGTAGGCTTACAAGATCAGATAGCTACTAGCTAAGTCTCTGTACATTTTTTAACAGACAACCGAGCAGGTGTGTCTCCCATATGGTAAGAGAATACCGCTGCCCATCGACAACCGCGCCACACTCCGCGCTTGCTATTTTGTCGGCTTTTTGCACCGATTAAGCAGCATTTTTAAGAGTGTCCGATATACTCACTCAGCGATACACAGTAGAAGTACCGTTTTAACTACCTTTTTACGGTTAGTATTTTGTGAGTCCGTGATAACACTTCGGACATTTAATAAAATAAGCCAAAAAATACCTGATAACTCAGTCTATACATAGGTGTAACACAATTCCAAATTGTAGAATATTATTAATTATATTATAATAACTTTACAAACTATTTTATAATGTGTTTGTTTTTTCTAGCAATCCTATGAATTGTTGAGTACAAAAGGTACCACAATTCCAAATTTTTAAATACATATACCATAATATTAAAGCTTTTTCTAAATTGTTTGTTTTTTGTAACAATATCCAAAGAATCTTATATTTAAAACATACCAATAATAATTATTAGACACCATTAATAATATTATTGTATTATTTAAAGAAAAAACTAATTCAAAATCATGTATTATTCCATTTTCTAACTCAGTTTATGCAATTAAACTCTCAGAAGATTACAATTGAATTTTTATGAAAATCTAGACGTTCTGAGGCTTTTAAGACAAAGGCTTATGAAGCCGGACGTAGGGCTCTTACGAAAAGGATAATTAAATTTAATTAAAAATATTAAGTATTATATATAATTACCCTAATTTGTAACGAATACATAAAGTTAGATATCAAACACCGACCTTATGCCACCAACGTTAAGTATTATTCTATTTTCCCCATCCATCTCTTATTACATTATTATAACCAAACACATAATTCACATATTTCGCGATATGGGACCCGGGACACGCGGCCGCCCGCCCAAGCAACTGAATTGGTACTGAAGCTGCGAAGTGGGATGTAACCACCTCTCCCGCCTCCACAACTCCACCTGTGGACGCACTGCAGTCGCCCCTAGCGTCCAAATAAAGCCTCTTGTGGGCCTATTTTTTTTTATAAATAAGAACACTCAGTATGAAATGGTAGTTGTACTTGAAGCGGTACTTCTACTGTTTCGTTGAGTGAGTGAGGATATCGGAGGCCTTTTAAAATGAGCTTAAGCGGCCTAAAAAACCGGCAACACAACAACAGATGTCGATGAGCGGCGGTGTTTTCTTAACATATAGGAGATCCACCTGTTCAGTTGTCCGCTATGCTATATAAAATGTTGGGAGAGCCTCCTAGTGTCTGTTGTGTCTGATAAGCCTATCTTCGGCCCGAATAAAAAAAATATAATTTATTCAGTCATTGGAACAATTGTAATCGGGCAAGTGTCTTAGCCGTGAGAGACCCACCCTGACGTACCAGGTGGGCTGGATCGTCCGAGGTGTTAACACGGGATCAGAGAATACTGAGCCTGAAATACTTGTGCTGTGTTTCGCTGAGAGAGTGAGGGTATTGCAGGCCGTTGTATTTATGATTCTTAAGCGGCATCAAAAGCGGTCAACACAACTTTTACCTTAGAAGCTTGACTGCTCCGTTGCCCGCTACCATATAAGAAGGTACTACAGCAGGGCACTCACCTTAGATTAGTGGTACACAACACTTGAACAATCCTAACACTTGAAGGACTGCAGACAGGCTGTTTTATTAACGTATGGAGGGGCAACGGAGCAAACCAATCTCCTATATGGAAAGTCGCCAAAAAACCGAATACCGCCGTCCATGGGCATTCGCGCCACACCTGCTTTGGTTATATTGCCGGCTTTTTCCGCCGCTTAAGCGGTAAATCAAGCTAGTATTTTATAAGCTTATGGTATCACTTCGGACGAACTTGACCAATTGGTGCGTCAGGATTTGCTTCGTGGCTCTTTCACGGGTAAATGATCACGCACCTGTCATTATAGATACGTGTCACTATACAATTCGTTTATTTAAGCAGGTTTATTTCTTTCTTTATTAACAAATAAATAAACTGGCAACACTCCCACAATCCCCAATATAAATGATATGAGTGAAATTTAAATGTCTCGTGGGTTTAGACCTAATTAATTGAAATATAGCCTTGTTTTGCTCTTTTTATAAGTTTTTGGTGAGTTTTACGTTATACACATTCTTAATGATATAGAAGATAATGGAGCAGCTGAATCTCTTATATGGTAAGAGAACACCGCCCATGGCCAATTTCACCTCAATTAGTCCTTTACTTATGTTGCTTATTACGACTTGTTGTGGCTTATTACGACAGCTTAATTTAAAAACCTCGGATGTATACACTCACTGACTCAGCGAAATCAACAAGTACCGTTTCACGTTGAGTATTTTACTAGCCAGTGGTATCACTTCGAACTAGCCGGTCCATTTTGCCAATTCTCTCTTCGTTCGACAAGATTCTAAAATATGGCAATTTAAGATGATATATAAGTATACTAAATCACCACATCTGTGTGAAATTGTTCTTGTATTGTTTTGTTGGTCCAAACCAGCTTAAAAGACCAGCAACATAACCAAAGCGCGGATTGTGGCGTGGTTGTCAATTGTGGTGATCTCTTACCATAGAGGTGCTGCTGCTCCGTTGCTTAATATACAATAAAAATGGACTATTACGGGTAATTCAATTTTTTTAATCTAGGAGTTAAATTTTTTAAGACAAAAGAGCAGGAGGCGTGCCTAGAATAAGGGACCTTCCATGATCCAAGCCCCTGTTGGTGCGTTGTGTCGCCTGCTTTTTCAAAATAGGTACGCTATTTTTCAATTACGGAAACTTTTTATATAACGGAGTCTATTTGAGTTTATAAAAGTTAATTTTGTGAAAGATTAAGGCAAAATTTACGCGATATTAAATTGCTAATTGGAAATAATATCTGATCGTTTCAATGAATAATTGATAATTATTAACAAATTAAGACAAAAATGTTCGCAATAAAAATTAATTTTTCAATATGAATATTAAGTACTGTTTTATTAGATGTCTGCATTAAATAAAATTAGTAACTTAATTCAGAGAAATGGTTTCTTTAACAAAATTACCAAGTGAAGTATAATAATATTTGCGAGTCGCGTAGCTTAGTGGTCTTATAAGCCTACAACAAAGACAGCCTACAAGAGATATCAGGTTCGATCCTCGGTCCAGATAAAAAAAAATTCATTCTTTGGAAGGGCTTGCCAATGGCCGGGCGAGTGTCTCAAAACTGACTTACTCATGGGAGAGCCATGCTGACGTACTAATTGAGCCGGCTTGTTCGAAGTGATACCACAGCTTTACAAAATATCAACATGAAATAGCAGCAGTTCTTGAATTGGTGCTTCTATTGTGTTTCGCTGAGTGAGTGAAGATATCGGTGGCCCTGAGAAGTGCCACTAAAGTGGCGTAAAAAAGCCAGCAACACAACAGCGACGGTGTTCTCTTATCATATAGAAAACCTACCTGCCTATATGTACCATTAAAAAAAAGACTTAGTAAAAAGGCGAAATATAATAAAGAAATTTGATTCCCTGATAAAACCAGCTACATACATACCTTGAATTATATCAACAATTGCAAAGATAAGATATTCGTTTCGAAAGAACCCGTTCACATTTCATATCTAGATTTCTCTCTTTTATTTCGTTCATAGAGATGTATTCATATTGATAAAACACTAGCTAAACCTGCGTATCTGTCCGCGCTCGCATAATGTTGTTAATTTTTTCCCGTGGGAGAGTCATGCTGACGCACTAATCGCGCCGGCTCTTCCGAAGTGATACCACGAGCTCACAAAATACGCAGCGTGAAACAGTATTTTTACAGTGTTTCTCAGAGTGATTGAAGATATCGAAGGCCCTTAAAAAAGCCGCTTAAGACTGCGTAAAAAGCCAGAAACACAACCAATGCGCGGACTGCGGCGCGGTTGTTCATGGGTGGTGATCTCTTACAGTAGAAAAGACCTGCCTGCTCGGTTGACTGATATCATAAAAAAAATTAATGATATAAATACTTTGAACACATCTCAAAGATTTTATCTGTCACATATTGTAGTTATAAATGATCAGTCAATAATACAAGTGCTAACCGAAAACACGATGTGTAAGCGCGTCTTTTTCTTCCTTATTATCGGTGCTGTCTGCGGGTACAACACCTACCTCACAAGAAACTTCAAGGTTGGGGTGGAATATGAAGGTACGTTTAACCAACTGTAGAAATGAGAATTATACGGCTACGTATCCATAAATAATCTGAATACTCAACGTGAAATGGTAGTTGTACTTGAAACGGTACTTTTACTGTGTTTCGTTGATTGGGATATCGGAGCCCTTTAAAAATTTCTTTTAATTGACGGAAAAAGCCGGCAACACAACCAATGCGTGGATTATGGCGTGGTTGTCCACGGGTGGCGGTGTTCTCTTAATCTTAATGTTGTCCATCGCCCTTCATCTCGCTTCAAGTTCCTGAAACACCACCAACACTCTTTTGATAGCCATATTTTCTTTATCGCTTCCACTTATAGGCGAATGTGGTCAGAATGTCGTCGGATATATCAATGTTATTTTTTATACTTAAATAAACTTTATCTTTTATCAGTTTCCTCTAAGTCACAAATTTGTATTTCCCAGAAGTGGTCGTCTGAAATAAATTTCACAGCCACTTATGAACGTCGTAAAAACTGGTTTTTCAGATCTTGCCGAGCTGTCTAACAGCAACAGAGACACTGCGGTATGGGGTTCGATCCCCAATCTAAATGAAAGGTACAATTTATTCGGACTGAAAGGACTTGATATCCCATGAGTATCTTTACATTGATTTATCCGTGGGAGAGCCACTAATTTTTATATCAAAATAGAAATTATACATCTCGAGTGGCGTAAAAGCTTTCAACAGAACCAAAGCACGTCTATGGGCGAGGTACCTCTTACCATAAGGGAAACCTACCTTCGTTGCCCGATAATATAAAAAAAATTGACAGACTTCCCGAACAAACTGATCTTTTTCTATGAATTTCAATGACTCATCTGAGCTATGTTGTATTTCTTGTATATACTTTTGTATTGTAAATCTGTTTTCTTTCCAACTGAATAATAAAATAAATAAAGTGTTTTTCGATAGTGTAGCTGGAAATACCCGTCCAGTCATGTCTATTTCCGTTTTAGAAAATCAAGCGTCAATACTTCTGCAAGATAGATTTTTGTTATGATTACTTTTCTATATACTTTTATCTGTACTGGCTTTTTATTGCATTGCGAGTTACGGATATTTTCATAAATTTCACCTCGATGTTTGTGATTCCACAACTGGGGATTTGAGGTGTTTTATTCCTTTCACCAGTCTGCAGAATATGCTGCCTGCATATTTCCAATATGAGTTAAAAAAAAACCTTTTAACCTTCAAAAAGAAAGCGTACCTTTCCCTAAAATGCCGGCAACGCAATCGCGCCTCAGTAAGAGGTCGTCCATGGATGGATGATCGCTTATCCTGGTGAGCCATCTGACTCTGCCACGCGGTAGACAATTTAGCCCTTCCAAAGACCAAATAAAGTATAAAGTATAAATTATATTTTGTTTGTAAATGTATATAAGTATATATTTCTATACTTTAGGCAATAAATAAATAAAATTGTAAGCTATATATGTATGGTTTTACTTTTTACTTTTTTAATATAAAACGGTGGCAAACGAGCAGGACGTTCAACTAGGGCAAGCGGTCCTCCGCCCATGGACACCCCCAGCCCTTGCAAAGCCACGGGTGCGTTTCCGGTCTCAAAGTATTTTATAAACCTACATATAATATCAAAGTAAAAACTGCATTATATTAATAATTATATTTGAATAAGTTGACGCTGGATGCAGGCCGCCTCCCACAGGTATTCATGGAAGTCCAAGGGGGAGGCATATATCCAGCAGTGGACGTCTTACGGCTGAAATGATGATGAAGTTGATAAAAATGCTATATAATAGCGTTACCTGCGAATGTCCCCAAGTTCTACACTTTTTTTTATTATACAAGTAATAATATTTTAAAAAAAACTTTCAGGTTCTCTTCCGATGAGCGGAGCTTCAGACAGACTGAAACACAGAAACAATTATGATCCATTCTTCGTAACCATCACTGCCACAGCTAAGGTAATTATCTAAAAAATAAAATAATCTTAATTAATAAGATAGTATAGACTCCAGCTCTTTCAAAGGTTCAGATGTTTCAGATTTTTAAGATTTAGATTTTAAGAGCAAATAAAAGTTTTTTTATTATTATTAATTAGGATATTTTTCACCCGTGAGAGGGCCAATGCTCACGCAATAATTGGTCCGACTCGTCCGAAGTGATACCACGGGCTCACAGAATACTCAGCATGAAACGTTACTTGTACTGTACATCGCACAGTGAGAGAGGATATCGAAAGTCCTTATAATTCCGCTTAAGTGCAGTAAAAAGCCGTGCAACACGACCAATGCGCCGACTATGGCGCAGTTGTCCATGGACGGCTGTGTTCTCTTACCATATAGGAGACCTAACTCTGTTGTCCGCTATACTATAAAAAAATGTGATAATAAAATTTTTACTTTTAATGGCGGTAAGAAATGTAAGATTGGAAAGGGCACAATGCTATTAAAAATAAATAAAACACATTTAACCCATTTCAATGAAACAACCCTCTGAGCTTTTTACGTAATTGTACAAATCCATTGTACTTTTTTTGTAAAATTGTTTCAAAAAACTTCTTAACCGACTAGGAATAAGGTATTTTAGGTGTTAATATTGCATATTTAAATAGAGAATTCTCTGATTTTTTATATGGTAGGTATATTTAATTTTACTTATACAAACTTTTTTTATTTAATAGTGTGAGTGAGGATATTGGAGGCCCTTAAGAGTGTCGCTTAAGCGGCTTAAAAAGACGGCAACAGATAACTTAGTAACCAGCAATGTATTGCAAAATATGCAAATCAATGTTCTTTTTGAATTTCCAAACCTCTAAAAGCCATTTAAGAAATACATATTTACATACTTCACGGATTAATAAAATAATTACAAAAACGCTCAGTTGATTCCAGGAGACCCAATCTTTTTTCGTACGATAGCAAAAAACTATATTTGCATATACAACTTAAACTCTGACCTAAATGAACGAACACAAATTGAAAACAATATTTGATGAAAACTTATTTTTAGGACAAAAATTAATATGTTACAATGAAACCAATTATCTAACACTATAATTATGTGTCATAATAAATAAATATTTCAAAACTTGAGAGCTACAAAGCTCTCTAGTTTAAAAAGAAGGTTTTATAAGCCTACCACGAAGCGAGCTTCGAGCTCTCTAAGTGTAAGCTCTCGAACTAGCACATTTGAATCCCGGTCCGAACAAAATAATATATAAGTTAATTTATAACTTATTCAGTCTTTGGAAAGGCTTGGCGGTGGCCGGGCGAGTGTCTTAAGACTGTCGAACCGTATGTGGGCCGGCTCGTGCGAAGTAACACCACGGATCACATAATACTCAACAAAAAACAGTATTATTACTCTTACAGGCTGGTGGTATTCTTTTATCTTGGTATCACTTTGGACAAAATGGTCTAATTTATCCGTAAACCTATGTCTAATCGGCCAGAAACACACCCGCATTACAGCGTGGTACTGCAGTACTTGAATTTAAATCGGCGTAAAAAGCCGCTGACACAATCTAAGCGTGGATTGTGGCGGGGTTGTTCTTGGATGTCGGTAATGTCTTACCATAATTCAGACCCGGCTGTTGCGGTGCCCGCTACACAAAAAAAAAATAGTACTAAAACTGTAATAAATAAACACCAAATACGTTATAACATCCTAATTTTCGTTCAAAGTTAGTTACTCTCTGCATCTTTTATAAGTTTGACCAAAATAATGAAAGAAAATGAAAGTGACTATCGATTTTTATAATTTTCTTAGTTTTAATAAAAATATAGGTAACTATAGTAACCGAAATAGGAGCTCGAAAACGCGCAGAGCAAATATTGGGTTTCATGTATAGTCTAAGAACTGATTAAATTTATTAAGCTAACAAATTAACTTAAATTACATATAAAGGATCCGGCAGATTTTCTTTTTTTTAATAAAACGAAAGCATAGACTGGCATAGGAGAAGCGGTCCTTCATCCATTGTCATAGCCCTTGCAGATTCGCCGGTGTGTGTTTGGTTTTGGTAGATAGGTATGCTTTGTCTTAGAAGTTTCCCGGGATTGGTCGTAACTCACTGTTTAGGTATAAAAAGGTATAACTTTATAAAGTGTTCTATAATAGAACTAGGAACTGGTATTAACATTGTAATTGTTATTTTATCATCATCATCAGCCTATCAAGTCCACTGCTGGACATAGACCTCCCCCAAGGCCACCCACCTATTACGATCCTGAGGGATCTGGATCGAGCGATTGCCTGCGACCTTTGTAAGATCGTCTTTCCATCGCGTGGCGGGACGTCCCACTGCGTTTTCTGGTACAAGGTCACCGTTGTTATTTTATAGTATAGCGGAATACGGAGCAGGTGGGTCTCTTAAATTGTAAACGAACGCCGCCCTCCATGGACAATTACATTACAGTCCACGCATTTGTGATGACGGCTTTTTACGCCGCTTACCACCAGTTGGGGAAACACTGTTCTAAACGATGGTTTTGAAACTGTCTTTAGTTTCACTTAGAAAAATACAATCGCTCTTGGTCTATAGCGGAAACGAATCCACAAATGACCGTCGAAATTGGTACTTTTGCCAAATAGGGGATGAAATCACGTGTTTGATTAAAGTGCAAACCCTTAATAGTAAGTTAATTACCGCTCTCCGCTGTTTGAATTAAATAAACTGATTTACCAATTCCAGTTCATCCCGGCTATCCGAGGTGTGCTTCTACTCGCTTCTTTAAGATTCTATTTAACTTTAGTTTATTTCAGCATGTACTACAGTATTTTTGGCCTAACTACCCTGTATTCACGCATAGGAGAGCCATGCTGACGCACTAAATGGGCCGGTTCGTCCGAAGTGATACCACTGGCTCATTTAATACTCAGCATGAAACGGTGCTTTTACTGTGTTTCGTTCAATGAGTGAGGATATCGGAGGCCTTTAAAAGTGCCGCTTAAGCGGCGTAAAAAGCCGGCAACACAACCAATACACGGACTGTGTCGCGGTTATTCATGGGCGGCGATGTTCTCTTACCATATTGGAGACCCACCTACTCTGTTGTCCGCTATACTATAAAAAAACTAATTGGGCCAGTTCGTCCTAAGTAATATCACTGTCTCATTTAATACTCAGCATGAAACGGTGCTTGTACGGTTTTTCGCCGATTGAGTGAGGATATCGGAGGCTCTAGCAATTATGCCACTTAGCAATATAAAAATCCGGCAAAACACATATCGCGGATTGTGTCGCAGTTGTCCATGGGCGGCAGTGTTCTATACTCTATAGGAGACATGCTATATCTAATCAAGTCCTACTTCCTCAAACTGCATACGCTTTGACCGTTTATTAATTCTAATATAAATAAATTGACACATTAGAATAATATTTATTTGTAGGTTAAATAGTATTGTGTAGTATTTATTCATTGGACTGGGAATCAAACCTGATACCCCCCCTGAACCTGAACCCCTCGCTTGATGGTTAACTTATAAGACTTATAAAAAAATGGCCAATAAACTTCCAGAACCATAATTTATTATATTTGTTTTAGTACTGGAAATAGTCAAATTATATTAGAATTCCTGCCGAATTGTGATTTTATTGTTAAATATGTAAATAGTACTTAAATAATAATCTTTCATATCAATGCAAACATCTTTTCTAAAAAATATATATGCATATATTATATTATTTTAATATTATTATATGCCTATATAATAGTAAATACTATTTAAATTAAGAGACTAACTTGTATCATCCGCGTAACTGAATTAATTAAGAAAATATTCCAAATATTGTAACTCTGGTAAGAACAAGACAAAAAAAATTCCATAACGACAATTTGAAACATTTCTTTGTTTAAATTCTCAAATTTTATTAGGAACCCTTCCCAACATAATTGTGATTTTATGTTTAAATATGTAAATACTAGTTTTCCATACCACAATCAGTGTGATTTTGTGAATATTTCTGTTATGTAACCTATAGAAATCTTTTTCATGAAAAATGGGAGGAAAACGAAAAGGAGGCCTTTATGTGATCGCTCGTCTGCCCATGGACACCTACAGGCTTCAGCTAGTAATAGATAAATAAAAATATTCACGAATATTTTGTATCAGAATAGCCTGTGATGGATTTGACAGATGAGTTGTGGAGTTGACAGGTGAATAAGTAAATTGTCATTATCATAAATTTTTTCAGAACGGTTATGTGCTCTCATACATGGAAATTTCAGCCACCGTGGCGCTAGAGGGCGAGGTGGAATTTACCGTGATCCGAGGCAAAACTGGTGACAGTGCTATGGTCTTCCACTTGGTATCCAATCAGAGTGATTTCCTTTCTTATACCTATTTGGCGTATGGTATTCGTGAGGAGGAGTACAAAAAGGTGAACACAGCTTCGTACCCCCCACCCACGTAGGTGTGTTTGCATGTTGAACATCCTAACTGCTCTATCATTCAATGTAATTAAGAAAGAGTATTAAGCAATGTATAGTGTAGTAGCGATATGTACTCACGAGCAGTATAAATAAAAATAATAATGACACAGATTTTAATAATTATTTCACCACTTGAGTTCAAAGATGGCCGGTTAGATCTACACTAAACATCCAGTCAAAAAGAAATTTGATCTACCCAAAATTCGCATAGAGCTGAAAATTGGTAGAGATTTTAGAAACAGCATTGTAAATAAAATACCAAGTCTGGTAAGCTCTTACATCTGCATATAAAGTTATCCAAGGTTAAAGATGCGAAATTTATGTTTTTTCCATCTTTCTCAAAAACCACAAGTTTTTAATAGTTCACAATTCGTGAGATATCACATTTTTTAAGTTAATAAATTTACATTTAAATATAATATGCACTTAAATGCAACCTGACACGTCATCGGATGTTAAACATAAATAATAATAAAAAAATATTGGTTTCTATTAGTTACTCATACAATAAAAATTATATAAATTGATTGAGTATTTTAAACTAAAATTATACTATTGTTTGTTATTCCCTAATTCCCTTCGTATGTGTGCGGCTGCACACTGCAAATTTTGGTTTAGATGTAAATTGCTTTGTCTATTTTGACTGGATTACAAGTTGCATGGGTCACTTAGTGAAGCTCGTTACAGGGATCTTGTTATGTCAAATTAAACTAAAAATATAAATTTACTGACACACATATAAACATATAGTGTCATAGGTAATTCGAACTAGTTTATAATTCAATTGATTTAGTTTTTAACTAGAAAATTAGATCTTATAGACATTAGAAAGACCTTCAGAAAATTGTACGCTTTTAAACGTCGGCAACGCACCTGTGGGCCAGCTGGGACGGTTGTCCATGGGCGGCGAACCATTTATCCTAGATGAGCCTCTTGTTAGTTAACCTCGCGATTTTTATTTAATTTTATTACTTTAATATAAGAAGCGCTACGTATTGGAAAGTTAATAAAACTTGTAAAAACTATTACTTGAACCACAACCCAGTTATTCATATTAATTATAGTTTACATGTTTTGCAATAGATGGCGTTATAAAAAATTAAGTGTGATAAGCGTAATTAATAAATTGAATTTGTTACAGATGGCGAATATTGTCACAATTCCAATGAGAAATTCAAGCCAAATATTATATATTTATGACGTTTTATTATATTTCGCATTGTTTATTTACAGTATTAAATACACATATTCATAATATATTACAATTTAAATCTTAATGTATATTTGGTCCTTAAGTTTATTATTATAACATTATTTAATTTATTATTAAATTAAGAAAACGGAACACATTTCTGTATCTTTTTTTGATTATGTCAGCATTCTGTATTATACTAAATGTTTCAGGTATTCAAAATCAGAATAAGGCTGTGATTGCGAATTACCTAGTTACACCAATTTACTAATATTTAATATTATAATTTTAATTATGTTCTTAATAAAATTTTAATTAAATTTTGTTTTAGGTCTGTAAAAAAACCTTAAAAATATATATTTTAATTAAACAATAGACAAATGCAAAATCTTACTTATCGTATCAAAATATTTCCCCAACGGACTGGGTACTGTACCATTACTCCTAGGACACTTGTCCACGCTTACGCAGGTATTATTACCATCTCGTAATAAGCCGACTGCGCAAACGCAGCCTGAAGTGCACACTTTGGAGCAGATTGGCTCAGGG
This sequence comes from Delias oraia, assembly GCA_018230265.1. Taxonomy (NCBI): domain Eukaryota; kingdom Metazoa; phylum Arthropoda; class Insecta; order Lepidoptera; family Pieridae; genus Delias; species Delias oraia. Next base: position 23,739 of record DWCF01000030.1, on the reverse strand, counting down.
TCTGCGCAGGACGGCTCACACTCAGCATTGCACAGATCAAACATTTCATTCTCACTGAAGCATTGTTCTGAAATATATTCGAAATCAAAATTATATAAAAATGTTTTGAAATTCTACGCTACAAAATACCAGTCATGTTTGTGTCCATTTTGATGTACCAGCACCTAGAGACACTAATTTAAAACTAAATTCAGGTTGTGAAAATATACTTAAATGTGAGTGTAAATTTTATTTTTGAGTAAGGTACATTTTTAATGAAAATATGGCAAACGATCTGGAGGATCACCTAGGAAAAGCTGTAATTCGCCCATGGATACCCTCAGCTCTGCCTTGGGTGTGTTGCCGGCCTTTTAAGGATAGCCACGTTCTTTTTTGATGGTTCCCAAACTATATTAGTTTATAAATACCTCTAATATTAGTGTTTACTCAGATTTATGGTACACATTTATATATATACATTTAAAAACGGTTTACGGACTGTCATTTTTGAAATTCGACATAGAATAAATATTATAAATAACATGTTTTTTTTTTCCTTAATGAGGATTTCGAGTAAACGAGATTCGAGTTGTTGAGATTCTATTGTATATTTATGTTTACAATAAATAAGTCTTACCAGCAGTACAATTGTCCAATTTGACACATTTCTTGGCAGCTTCGTCTCGTACGAATCCTGATTTGCAAAAGCAGCCGACACCGCATCCACAGTCCACTGGATCTGGATTGGAGCAGGTAGATTGGCAGCCACAGTACAGAAACTCTTCGTTTTCACCACATTCCGTCGTGTTTCCTAATCATAAAATATATATAAGATGTAATAATTCCTTGTAGTGATTGGTAAGCACCATCATTCGTAATTCCAAACACAATTTAGTTTTTTTTATAGTATAGGGTCAATGAAACAGATGGGTCTCCTATATGGTAAGAGAACACCGCCGACCATGACAACCTTACCACTGTTTACGTTTGCTGTGTTGTCGGATTTTTTTACATCGCTTAAGCGGCATTTTTAAGAGCCTATGATAACCTAACTGACTCAGCGCAACACAATACAAGATTAACACTGACTATTCAGTGATTCCGTGTTATTTTCTCAACGTATACTTCAGCATGGCTCTTCCATAGGTAACGTACATTAAGAAATCCACGCCTTAACGAATGGAGCTATCTTTTGTTTAATTTAGAAGTTTCTTTACCATTCAAACACTGTTCAGTTTCAACACAAGTGCCGTTCTCATTTCTCAAGAAACCAGCTTTGCAGAAGCAACCTTCAGTGCAGTCATCGATACAGTCGACGGGTCCCTGGGGGGAGGTGCAGTTAAAAGGGCATGACGACCCACACAGCAGATACTCCTCATTCGTTGGACATTCATCTAGAAATAAAATCAATGTCACAAGTGAAATTGATATAGAATTTTATACATAAACTAGTGGACCTGCCAGACCTCATCCCGGTAAGCAACCAAGCGCGTCCAATGAAGACACGTAGCATACACCCGATCAGTACCCACATAAGTTGATCCCAATTAACATCGACAACAATATCGAGAAAAGCTTAACCTAATTTGGACTCTCTATTTCCAAAACTATGTACTATTTACGTATTAAAAGTATCCTACGCTACTCCTTATCGCATCTGCTATATGCCAATGAAAGTCCCTTTCAAATCAGTCATACCATTCGAGAAATTAGTTAGAAAAACAAAAAGACAAAAATTTAAATAATTAATATTCTGGTATGTGTACCATATATATCTATTAATAAACTTGCTAACTGCTATTAAAATAAGATTATTATAGGTTTAGCTTTAATAAATATTAGGGCTTAAAAAATACAATAATTCGTTATGGAGGCCTCATAGCGGCGCGTCCAGTGATACGGACTTACAGAATACCAGCGTGAAACAGTATCTACTTGTAACAGTACAAGTACTGTTTCACGCTGGTATTCTGTTTGTAGTGAGTGAAAACACACCTCTGTAGAACATATTACATTATATTTGAAAAATAAATTAAGGATCCTTACTAAACGCCAATATAACCCAAGGTGTAAAAATTACCAACAAAATGACATAGCAAAAAGGGTATTTGTATGTGTTAAAACTATTTCTGATGTTTCAAAATCCGTGAGAAGCCGGGGCATTTACTAGTTCTCTTATAATCGATTTTTTTATATCTCCCTTGATTTTTGACTTAAAATGGATGTTTGTATAGCGGACAGCGAAACCGGTGGGTCTCCTATATAGCAAGAGAACACCGCACTTGCTGTATTGTCGGCTTTTTCACGCAGCTTAAAAGGCATTTTTTCCGATATTCTCACTCATAATATATTAATTCAAACAGGTACAAGCATAGGCACAGGTATTAATTGTATGTAAGACAACAATGAGATAATCAAAGCGCACAGAGCCGTAAAAGGATGTATTTCAAGATTATGCAAACAGTGTTAATTGGCAATTGGGTTCATTATGATTACATGATCGTAATACGAAACTAATTTCACCCAACAATAAACATTTAATAACTATTCATGTTTAATTAGAAAGTTTATGAAGAGACGTATAGGCTGGTAGTTAATTCCTATAGAATGTGAATGAATAAATCAGTAAATAATTAATTCCGTGGGAGAGCCATGCTGAAGCATAGCTAGCACTAATTGGTTCGGCTCGTCCGAAGTCATACCACGGGCTCACAGAATACTCATCGTGAAACAGTAGTTGTACTTGAAATGGTGCCTCTACTGTGTATCGCTGAGTGAGAGAGGATATCGGAAGCCCTTGAAAATGCTGCTTAACTGGCGTAAAAAGTCGGCAATACAATCACTACGCGGACAGGGGCGCGGTTGTTCATGGCGGTGTTACCCGCGACTGAGCAAGGCTTAGGACGTTCTTTCCAGAGGATCGCATATATTAGGTGAGGCTTCTGCTTGTTTGCCTATCATTTTCATATAACAAACATACTAATCTATTTAATTTTTTACATACTGTAGTTATAAAATATTTTTTCAGCATTTAAAATCTACAACCTATTAGAAATAAAATAAATATTATTTTAGAATACAGTAAAACAGTTTCCATAGACTACAAGAGGGTAATAGTATACAGTAGAATTATAACCTCAGTGGATAGAAAAGCAGCACCATCTATTGACAAGTTATATTGGTTTGTTTATTAGATCTAACATAATCTAATAGGCCGTGAGAAATATAAATATTATAATATTTTTTACAAAATAGAAAATCTATTATAAATTATACGAAATTAACTTTAAAAAAAATTACTATATTTTAATTAATATTATAAATTTAAAACCCTTTTAAGGTCATTATTGTGGATCCAAGATGGCGGACTGGTTTGTGATATATTTGGACGCGATAATATTTAGTTTATTACAATATGGAGATGGTATGATGATCAGTAAGTGAAAAATATTCACAGCATTGACCAAACATGTATCTCGTTCTATCAACAACGATTTCACATTTGTTAGAAAGTGAGAGATACAATAATTGAACAATTTTTAAGGTATTTTGTGCAACGTTTGAGCACCTTCAAAAATCTTACCTTACGTTCTCTCATTTTTTAAAACAATAATTATTACCTACATAGCAACTTTATTTAAAATTTAAGTCTTAATTTAAGTTAGTATACTAATTGAATCAAGTTTATGTTATCACGGAACCGGATTTCATGATTTTTTTTGTGTTTAAAATCATTTCATTAGTTTTCAGTAGTTTTAGGGCTGCGCCTCTAGTAATATCTATTTATGTTTAATCATATTAAGGTTTCTTATTAATTTTTTCATTTATATTTAAAGAAATGAGTTTTTCTTAATTAGAGCTTTCTCGCGGCTAACGCTGTCTTAAATGTTGTTTTGAATGCAGTCCTTTTGAACGTAATAGTGTAAATAACTTATGTTAAATTAAATACCAGCTAAATCTTTTTTTATAATATAGTGGACAACATAGCAGGTGGATCTCCTATATAGTAAGAGAACACCGCCGCCGCGAGTTGGTTGTGTTTCCGGGGTTTTTACGCCACTGAAGCGGTATTTTTATAGGCCTCCGATATCCTTCCTGTCTGAGCGAAACACAACAGATACCGTTTCAAGTACAACTACTATTTCACGCTGACTATTCTGTGAGCCCGTGGTATCACTGGTTCGGTATCGGCGGCGTTAAGCTGCTCCGTTATCCGCTATAAAATTAAAAAAAAAATTTTATTAAGCTTTTTATTTATTACCTTATTGATTATGCTACCACTAAACCGGATTGCATGGAAATTTTTGTGTTATTTATAATAAGAATTTCTTTGGTTTCTTTCTCTGAACTGAGCCGCCAGAAATTTTTTTTTTCTTACTTATTAACATGTTACTAATTTGTATTTGATATGTATTTTATATAAACATATAACTACATAAGTCATATCGTAATGTGAAATGTCTTTCTGCAACTATTCACAGAGCAGGAGTGCCCGTACAACGAAGTGTACCGGTCCTGTTCCTTCACAGAGGAGTACACCTGCTGGGAGAGTGAGGATATGTCTAGGAGAGTTATGTCCCAGCCCCAAAGGCTGCCCCATTGCAGATCTGGCTGCTATTGCAAGTAAGTATCTCTTTACTTACAATATTTCATAGAGACTTTATAACGCACTAGCGAGTCTGTCTACGTGATGAGATGTAGAGAAATTACGAAACTGTCATGGAAAATATATATTTTTTAACAGACAACGGAGCAAATGGGTTTTGATGGTAAGATGTCACCTTCGGCCATGGTATGTCGTGCCACAATGGGATTGGCTGTGTTGCTATTTTTTAATGCGTAAGAAATATAAAGAATTCTAGTATCCTCACTCATTCAGTAGCAGTATAAATATGTCTCCTATATAACACCTCCGCCTAAACACAACCGCGCTACAGTCCGCGCATTGGTTGTGTGGCCGGCTTTTTACGCCGCTTAAGCGGCTTTTTCATGGACCTACGAGACCCTTAATAAGTCTACAACACAACAAATGTGCGGACTGTCGCGCGGATGTCCTATGGTGGCGGTGTTCTTTTGCTATATAGTACACCCAGCTGCTACATTTTTCGCTATACCATAAAAAAAGTTACACCACAGAGGAACAACTTTTTTTATAATTTCATCAATCTACATAATTTAACAATAATTGTACCTTTGTGTGGGAAAATAAATGAAATAAATAAAATAAATGGAAAATAATAATTATTATAAAGCCTTAACGAGACTCTATATTATTATTTATATTTTCAGACGTGGCTTCGTCAGAGCCTATCCAAACAGTCACTGCATCCCAGCAGTTAGCTGCCGGGATTGGAACCTTCAATTGATCATCAACAAACTACCAGATATGCTGATAGACTTTTGATTATAAATTAATACAAGTATTAATTATTGCCTATTCTATAGACTAAAAAATTTTTACCTGACTTTTTAAGTGAAAGATGAGGTTATTAAATCTATATTTTTAATTATTTTATTGCATAGCGAGCAATGGAGTTTTAATATCTTTCATGATAATAAATCACCGCCCATGCCCACCTCCTGCCATTTACGCCAATTAGGAGTATAAATTTACAGTCCTCCGAAATCCTCACTCAGTTAAAAACAATACAGGTTTCACGCTGGTATTATTTGAGCTCGTGGTATCACTTTTGAGATGCAGGTTTAAATAAAAATTAGAAAATTTGTATTTTTTATAAGTAAAGTGTTAGTTATTTAGAATTAAATTGTACATACCTTTTACAATATACACAGCATGTGTGATTTTGAGAATGAATAATAAATACAAAATTCTCATGTTGGACCGATTTCACTGGCTTCGGATAAACTTGTGGACAAATAAACTGACCTTAGATGTAGTTCAATAGTTTTATTTGGTGTAAAAAAGTGTGCCATCCTTGAGTTGCATTCGAGCGTTGCAGTCAATAGACTAAGAGCAGTTGATTTGTTCTCGGACAGCAAGTACCGTTTTACGCTGTGCGTTCTTTGAGCGCGTGGTATCACTTCAGTCGAGCCGGCCCTCAGCTATTCAGCATATACTACAGCCTCTCCTTCGGATGCGACAGTGTAGAAAGCAATTTAGGATTTAAATATATAACAATGAATCTAAAGAATCTCTCACAACAAGAATAATCAATATTTTTATCAAATCAAAATCCGCCAAGTTGAAATTATGTACAAGTCGAAATCTTGAACTTTTTAGTCTCCTTTGATTTTCGACTTACAGAAATTCTACTGAAATCAAAAACTCCTACACTGTGATACTAACACGCACTAATTTTGCAATCATGAATGATAGAAAATGTATTGACAATTTTAACCGCGACCAATACAAAGTTATAATTTATTTACATTGAAATAAAATACCACTTAAAAGAATAATCCAACATAGCTAAGGCCTTATGTACATCTTTAAAATAGAAAAGAATTTAATAGTATATTTATTTAGAACCTAGACACGAGTTTTAAGAGCCTCGTTGTCGATCAGCATTGTAAGGGACTGTGACATATGTACCAGGTTCGAATCCCTATCTGAATAGAATTTATAATTTAATTTATGTATATCGGTAATTGAAGGGGCTTGATAGCCGGGCGTCATATGTATAAAGCTAATTTTTTCAACTACTACCTTCCCACTGGTTATTTTTATCCGTGGGAAAGCCATGCTGAAGCATATGCTAATGCACTAATTGGGCCGGCTCGTCCGAAGTGATACCTTGGGCTCACAGAATACTCAGTGTAAAACGGTACTCGTACTGTGTTTTGCAGAGTAAGTGAGGATATCGGAGGCCCTTCAAAAAGCCGCTTAAGCGACGTAAAAAGCCGGGAACACAACCAATGCACGGACTGGAGCACTCTTACCATATAGGAGACCCACCTACTCCGTTGTCCGTTATAGAATAAAAAAATCCATGCTGAAGCATTAATTGGCGGCATAATACCAGCATGAATTATTACTTATAATATAATAATTATAAATTATAATATTATTATAATTATATCGCTGAGGCAATGTTACCGAAGGCCTACTTAAGTGGCGTAAAAAGCAGGCAACACAACCATATCATGGATTATGAGACGTTATCCCTGATTAGCGGATCTATTACCATCAAGGTGACCCCGCCTACCTCGTTTTCTACTATTTAAAAGACTCATAAAACTTAGCACCCGTTTCTATGTCTATAGTAATAAATATTTGTAATATCACATTTAGTCTTTTTTTTAATTGTTATTCCATCTAAGCTGCCTTTTTTATAATAGAACTAATTACAAAGCCAATTAGCTCAGATAACGAATCAATCATTCAGATAAAGTCGTGACCTCTGTTACTTCCGGCTTCTGCTTCCGGTCTTTGAAGTTAATTCAAGCAAATCATTTATTCATTCAATGCGATATCAAAAAAAGAACGTACCTATCACTTAAATTTTTCAGTTTTTTTTTTGTGTATGGAAACTGAACAGGCATGTCAACTCTAAGGTAAGAGATCACCGCTACCCATGGACAACCATGCCACAATCTGCGCGTTGGTATTGCTGGCTTTTTACGCCACTTAAGCAGTGTATTAAGGGCGTCCGATATCCACATTCACTGAGCAAACATGATACAAGTACTGTTTCACACTGGTATTCTGTAAGCCTGTGGTATCACTTCTGACAAGCCGACCCAATTAATGCGTCAGCATGACTTCGTATGTCTGTTTGTCACCGAAAAAATATTTTCGTAGTATTACGTAGTAAATATTGCCTAGCTGTCCATGAGCGGCGGTGATCTCTTACCATAAAAGAGATTCGACATCTCCGTTGCCCACTATACCATAAAATATATGTCGTAATTTTTATACGATATAAATCTACCCTCAGTTTTTATAGTTCCTAAAACAAAAAAAAACTTGAGAAAACTCCTAAAAACTTGAGTTTTTGTAGTCTTGTAAAACATTATTTAGATTTTTAAATAAATCTATGTTTCATCATCATCATCAGGCTATCAAGTCCACTGCTGGACATAAGCCTCCCACAAAATGCCCACCTATTGCGATCCTGAGCGATCTGGATCCAGCGATTGACCGCAATACATGGGGATGTTTTGCCTTAATCACCACGCTTGCCAGGCGGGTTGGTGATCGCAGAACATCTCCTGTACTTGGAAGGGCGCTGCTGCCCGACCTCCGGTGAAGTGTCCTTTAATCGCCTCTTACGACTTCCTCAGACTGGGAGTGGTACTATTCTGATCCGGTAACCACACGGTGGTTTTCATAATCTGTGTTTATTTCAACAATATTGTCCTACCAAATGAAATGGTCAGGGCGTAATTTATTTATAGTCTCCGTCGGGTTGCATTACCATGATTGGATGGTTGGGCAAACAGATTGCCCGTTTGTGCTGCTATTATATATTAAATGGTCCAAGATGTTTACTGAATTATATATGTACGTTTAAAAGCCATTTTGGGATTAATATTGTCTAGGCTTTGGTTGTCTATAATAGATGATATCAATAAAATAAATATCAAATGAACCCAACAATAAAGAAATGCATGTTTTGCACCCGTGGAAAGCTTTGCTGAAGCATATCTCCCTACCTTACTTACCTACCTACTAAAGACACTCTTTTTAATAATATCGCGTGCAACAGAGCAGGCGGATCTTCTCTATGGTAAGAGTTTCACCGCCGCTCATGGACATCTGTTCCACAATCCGTGCTTTCGATAATCATTTCAGGGCCACTATCTGGTTTTCCAAAGACTATTTAAAAAGAATAACCTGATACTTTTGGCACCATGCTTCCCATATAACCACTCGAAAAAACTCTCAAAATTTATTTTCCATCAAATGTCTATTTGAAAAATAGAACGCCTGCAAGAAATAATGTAGCAAAATTACGAAAACACGGTCAATTAGGCCCAAAGTTTATGTGTAAAGCCTTTTTTCAAATGTCTGGGGTTTTTTGAATAGAAAACCGTTTTAAAGGTACGTTTGACCTACTTGAAGAGGTCTGACAAGAGCACGGATGCAATTCTCGTTCTTGCACTCTACTTAGCCTAAATAGCCTTTGGGGCTAGGCTATGGAAATTACGATTAAATACAAAAAATATATAAAAAAAGTATTTATTTAATAGTTTAGTTTATTTATTAATTTATTTAGTATAACGAACAACGGAGCAGCTGGGTCTCCGATGTGGTAAGAGAATACCGCCGCCCATGAACAACGACACAGTCCGCGCATTGGTTGTTTGCCGGCTTTTTACGCCAGTAAAGCGGCATTTTTAAGGGTCTCCGATAACCTCACTCAGCGAAACACAATACAAGTACCGTTTCAGGTTGAGTATTCGTAGCCAGTGGTATCACTTCAGCATGGCTCTCTCGGGAAATTTTGAAATTAAACGCCATTTTCGGAGCTTCATTGTATTAAATTGTAGGTACAAGTTAGCGACCGTTCAGAATTATATTATGTTTCGTTACCTTTCTTTTTAACCTGATTTTCCTTAGGATTTAAATTTTGATAACACTATTACACACAATATCACAGAATGCTTAGCGTGAAACGGTACTTGTACTGTTTCGATGACTGATATACGACCCTTGAAATTATGCCACTTAGGCGGCGTAAAAGCCGTCAACACATCCAAAACGCGTATTATGACGCGGTAGTCCATTGGCGGCGGTGGTTTCATACCATATATGTGACCCACCAGCTCCGTTTTGCACTATACCATCGAAAAAAAGAAATAAAAGTAGGCTTTTACTAAAAATGTTTCTAAAATATGACGTAACCTATGTTATTATCAGGGTGGTCTATGGAAATGCAATTTCCTCAAAGAATATGTGGATTTGGATGAAGTCTAGACATATTTTAAGAATGGTATCGCATACGAATAGAGTCAGATTCTATTTACTCAGAGTATCGGCAGACTGTTTGCTCAGCGGGTATAATAACGAAGTATTGGCCTCTGTCTCCGTATGCCTGGATCTAGGCAGGCCGAGTTATGGGCTGGAAGATATTTTTACCTTTTAAACACCAGTGTAGATTCTGCAATTTAACTGAGGCTGATGCATACTGGGGGTCAAAGTAAGATATTATTTTAAATAAGCCTTCTTGGGTAACTAGGTGTAACGGTTTTATTTAAATTAAATAAAAATGACATTAAAATAAAAATGAAGATAAACGATCAGGAGGCTCACCTAGAAAAAGCAGGCATGTGCCCAGGCACACCCACAGTCCTTGTAGGGCCACGGCCAAGGTCTTCAAGTCGAATTGGTTTGGAATTTTATAAGGTACTTTATCCGACTACGAAATGGAGGGTAATGTAAATCTCGGTTTTTCGTTTTCAAATACAAGGATTGCTGAGGGTTTACAATTGTAATCCGTAGATGGCGTACCGGGCAGTATCTCTGCCGGCTCCGCCATGTTTCACACAACGCATCCTCTCATGGTTTGGACGCACAATTGACAATGTAATGCTATTTGAAAGTGCGATAACTTGGTTTGAGATTTGAAAAATTGTAGTTATTTTAAAGATATTGAGACGGATAGATTTTATTTGGCATGGTGGCTGCAATTTTTACTAAGATTTATGTTTTTACTACCCACACGAGAACGATATTAAAAGTTTTCTTGATTGTGTTGCTAATCTTCAATCAAATAATCAAATTTATGTGATTTCAAAGATCACAACGTATTGACAAAAGTAACTTTTATTATATTTTATATGTAATAATAATAAATTATAGTATAATAATAAAAAAGAATTTATACCCAATACCAGTTTTTGTTTTAACTGTTTCACTTCGGACGTGCCGGCTCAATTATTGCGTCAGCATTTGCTAAAACATGGTTCTGCCGCGGAGGCTGTACCATTGAACTTTTAATATACCTAGTATATCGATAAAATGGCGGTAAACGATGTATGCAACCTCAACAATAGACCCTTCGAGATAATCTTATTAAAAATTCCTCAGACCGATGGCTGAATGGTCCAGAACAGCTTCGCGATCTACGAACATTTGTGACCTCTACTCGACCTGTCCTATTTCGCAAACCTTTTTGAAGTATTCCCATTTTTTTGTAGCACCCATAATGTAATCATCTAGTTGAAAACTTAATGATGTGATTAAAATAATCCCATGGAAATTATTCACATGAAACTATGTCAAAGAAACTAGAATCCTGTTTAAATAAAGACTAAATTTGATTTTATATTATTGTGTAGCGAGAAACGTAGCGAACGGGTCACCTCTATAGGAAAAGATGGCCGCCCATCGGCAACCGCGGCACAAACTTGGTTGTATTGCTTTTAATAGCGGTATTATGTCAAGTACCAATGATATCCTCATTTATCCAACGAAACACAGAACCAGTACTGTTTAACCTGTAAACGTATATGAAGTAGTTATGTTCACTTTTTTAAACCTAAACCGTGGGAGAGCCTTATTGAAGTCAAAAAAAGTTACCCGTTTTCAAAGCTCTAGTGCAGAAGAAACGTCAACAAATTGCATTGCGACATTTTCTCCAATGACACGTATTCTGACTGTTTATTTTATCACCGCAATAATAGAACTGCTTACACAAGATATTAGTAGAAGATAATGTGTAACGTGCGAGAGCCCATGCGCAGTGGGCGTCGTGATGTTCATTTGACAAACGACTTCCGGTGATTTATTATGCAATAACAATTTAAAATATCTTATTAACTTGTATAGCTTTTATGATGGATCGTTTTGATTTATCGCATACATCAATTTGTTTAGTAGTTTCAAATTTTCCAAAAATAGTAGTAAACCGTATAAGTTTACTACTAATTGGTTACCAAAAAAACTACTTTTTATAGGAAATTAATTATGTCCTGTCCTCTTGGTTGAATGCATAAGAATCTTGTAGCTAAGTAGTCTTACGAGTCTAACACAAAGCGAGAGGTACTGGGTTCGATCCCGGGTCCGAATTAAAGTACAATTTATTTAAAATTTGGAAGAGCTTGACAATAGCCAGGCCAGTATCTTACTCTTTAGAGCGTAATGCTGGCGCATTTATTGCGACCACTCATCTAAAGTGCTACCACGGACTTACAGAATACCAGCGTGACGCAGTGCTTGATTTTTAAAATGTTATATATTTCTCTATACCTCCGTGTCAGATATAGCAGTAAAAACGACATTTTTATATATAATTAATAAAACTAATGAACAGAGAGAAATGGCGGTAGTTATCTTGAATCTGAAAACCAATTACTCACTGTGGATAACTGAGAATTTATTTATAAAGCTCAGATTTTTCTGACGATGCTCATTATTTCTTTATAGCGGACAACGGAGCAGATGGGTCTCCTAAATGGTAAAATAACACCTCCGCCCATCTACAACCGCGTAATTATCCGCGGCAGCAAGTGTTGCCGGCATTTTACGCCGCTTGAGGGATATCATTACAAAAATCACAAATCGATAAAAATATTATTTGGGTTCGAATCCCGGTCCGGATGATTAAAATTTAATTTAGAATTTATTCGGTTTCTGGAACGGCTTGACAGTGACCGGGCTAGTGTTTTAATACTGTCGCATCCGTGGGAGAGCCATGCTGAAGGATATACTGACGCACTAATTTGCCCGTCTCGTCCGAAGTGATACCACGTGCTCACAGAATACTCAGCGTGAAACGGTAGCTGTACTGTGTTTCGCAGAGTGAGTGAGGATATCGAAGCCTTAAAAATGCCGCTTAAGCGGGATAAAAAAACCAACGACACAACCAATGCTCAGACTGTGGCGCGGTTGGTGATGGGCGGCGGTGTTCTCTTAGCATCATATATGAGACCCACCTGCACCTTTGTCCACTATACCATTAAAAAAAACTACTTAGCTGCAAGGCTTCTAAAATATTGAATTGATACAATACTTTAAAGATAATTAAGCTTTAATGTGAAATTGTATTCATACAGTTTGGTATTGTAACAATTAAGCAATTGTTATAATAATTTATTCGGTCAATGCCCTTGCATTGTATGTACGAATGCATTATTAAGTTCCGTGTACACACGTGCTTACAATACTACCTGCGGTGGAGTGCAAGACAGGAGACCTGAATACTTGAGTGATAGCTTAGCTTTGTAATGATTACTCTCTCTCTCTCTCTGATCGGTCCCTCATGTCTAAGGATCGTGGTCAGTATCAAGGTTGCACACCACCTGCTTCGGTAAATTGGCGCTGGGCGGATCGCCAGATATACTAATAATCTAATTATTAATAAAAAGATTAATGACCCATTCCAGTTTGTAATATGCCCATGGTCTGAATAGAATCTGATTGCGTTTGCTTCTCATATCAGTATCACCTCGATGTGTTGTTCCACAATTGAAGCTTCAAATACCACTCTGTGGAATCAGATCCTGCACAGCTATTTCCAAACAAATATAACTTTAGGAGTTTCAAAAAAAGAACGTACCTATTCTTTTAACCCCGGTAACGCACCCGTGGCAGGGGCGCAAGGGCTTGTAATGTCCATGGGCGGAGGACCGCTTATTCTAAATGAAAATATTCCTGGTTATTTGCTACTGTTTGCATTTAAAAAAAAGATATGTACATGTCCGTAAACAGTTTAGCTTACTTGACGTATTCCCAATTGCAATACAAGGCAACGTTTCTACAACCAACAAAGGTTTTTTGATGCCAGGAAAAATATAGCGTCGAAAACGTGATACATTCTGACATTTTTAAGAGTGCTCAAGCGCTCGTGACTAGTCCCACACGAACGGCAGCATGACGGAAGGTGAAAATGCACTAAATTATCATATTATGTCATTGTGCTATAATGCTTTGAAACAAATGCATCCGCCCAAATGTATTAGTGTTATGTATTACTGGTGCCTTTGTTTGGGGTAAAACCTGATATAGCGACTGTGAAGGGACTGTATATTTGCCGACGCTATTTCCGATATTTGTAACATGCAATACCAAGTACAGTAGTTATATTATGTGTAGTTCATCCTCATAGGTCTGTCTAATATGGTTTACGTATTTAAACTTGTGGTGAAATTATATTTCAGAATAAATAAAAATATTTATTAAGAAATAATTAGAATGCAAAATGTACAGTTGCTTACAATTCGGAATATAAGACGGAATTAGTTCTTAAAATGTCATCTTCCATCTGTGGGAGAGCCATGCTGTGCATTTACGCACTAAAAGGGCCGGTAAGAAGTGATACCACGGGCTCACAGAATGCATACCCTGAAATGGTATTTATTTGGACCGGGGATCGAACCCGAAACCTCTCGCTTTGTTATAAGCTTGTTAGACCACTTACCTACGAGTCTGTTATGATGTTACAGGCCCCTAAATCATACCACGCAACCCATCTATTGTAATCGCGTTACGACATGCAATGTCTACGTTAGATCGTGTTAAATAAATATAAAAACATTCGGCAACACATAAAACCTTCCCGTGCTCCAAAAGGAACTGTTTATATTGTACGATATTTTATTTTTGTACATTGTATATAGATTCATTATTTTTTTATACAAAACCGGTGACAAATGAGCAGGAGGCTCACCTAGGATAAGCAGTCCTCCGCCCATGGACAACCCTAGCGCTTGCAGGACCGGTGCGTTGCCGGTATTTAAGAGATAATTATTTATTAATTTCCCCAAGTCGTATTGCTTTGGAATTATGTCATCATGAAGTTGATTCGTTAGAGTGATGGGGCACGAGACAAAATGCCTGCGCATTAGCAAACACACACACATTCCATAAGTAAATCGTATACCATTTTATTTTCATCCACTTTTATCCAGTTTTGTTTACCCTGAAATTCATACCACAAACATTGAAATTTTTTTTATTAAAATTTATAATATTTCACATTTTTAATATTTAAAAATTTATAATTTAATACCATTCCACATATATTTCAAGTCTCGTACAGATTCCAGATATAACAATTTTTTTGCAATGTTTTAGAAATTTGACTTTTAACTTAAGTTTGTATTGTCAAAAACAATATCGTGACATTTAAGGCAGTTCAAATGATGTTTACGATTTATTTTCAACCACAGATTACGACTGAATGCTATTTTAACTTTATGAGTCCAAATGATAAGTCATTAAACCAAAAATGCTACATTACGTTTTGAAAAGATTTCATCACCGTTCTCAGTAACACAAAGTTAATTTATCTTTGTATTTGAGCGTTTTAAAAGGCTTTTGCTGCGCACTCGTGTTTCCCAAATGCAAGACCAAGACCAAGACCACCTAATTTTAGCTTGACTGACCGTGTAAGACTTGAGCAAGGACAAAACTAAGCCAGCAAGACCGTTGCGGCTTGCAGCTATTTTTTTATCACTGATTTTTGGAATTTCTCATTAAATCTTTAGACATATTTTATAAGTCTGGTTGGTTTTTACTATGGCTATGCTAATTCAACCTCAAAATATTCCTATTTTCATAGGGTTTTCTAAGATTTGAATAGTCTAATAGGTAATTTCAAGACTTGCGAGACTCTTACTGCAAGACCAAGGCCAAGACTGGGAGCACAATAGCAAGACCAAGACCAATACCAGGTGTTTTGGCGCAAGACCAAGACTAAGCTAAGTCTTGCATTTGGGCAACACTACAGCGTACCACCACTCTGTAGCATCAACTGCCTGGAGAGGAATTCACAGACCAATACGTCTTGGGACCTGCAAAAATACCGTACCAAATATATATAACGCCGCGCCAGCTCCGGTTTGGGTTTGTCCATGGGAGTAGAACCACTTATTCTATGTAGACGCGCATATTCAGACAGAATTTGAAAAAAGATTTATTAAAATTATTACTTATACAGTCGTGTCTGGATTCATAAAAAAAATATCAATATAATTTTCAGTATATTCAATATATACTGAACGGTGTTTCCTAAGTGAGTGAGGATATCGTCGGGCCTTGAAAATTCCGCTGAAGCGGCGTAAAAAGACGACAACACAACCCATGCGCGGATTATAGCCTGGTTGCCCATATGGGCAGTGCTCTCCTACTATATAGGAGATAGCTCAGTTGTCCGCTATATCATAAAAAACTGTATATAATATAAATCACCAATTACATAAATTAAACTACTTTACTTAAAATATAACTTCCTAAACTATTATAGTTACATCGTTCAAGCATACAAAAAATACTTACCTTCTTGCAACTTCTTTTTAGTTGATAATGGATCATGCGGGTATCTTAGTATAGAATATACTGAGGCTTGGAGGTGGCTCGAGGTGACACGGGCTCACAGAACACCAGCGTGAATATGTACTTGAAATGTGAAGGTACCGGAGGCGGAGGTAGGGTATGTATTCCTAAAAGGCCGGCAACGCACCCTACCAAGGGCTGAGGTTGTCTATGGGCATGCTCGTTTAATTCTATTTTCATAAATATAAGTATAAATGTGTAAGAAACCGACCACACATCCGAAGCATAGTTGTTTATTATAATTAGTGGCAGTGATATTTTATAATAAAGAAAAATACCCTTAGGTATACCTTGTGAAATAAATTAATTGAATGAGGTGACCCTAGGCTCATAAAAAGCCGATAACACAACAGCTTTGATACTTCAACAACTCGTGTCTTGGGTGCTATAAATAGAATAAAAAGTGAGAGACATATAATATACAACAGTGGGGGCCAGACTAAAGAGACTTGCATGAATTTTTTTGTATTTTTTTTTGATTTATTGTTAATCTCGTTTGACCCGTCGATCTCCCGAAATCACACGCTCCTTTTTCGAAGCGGTGGGCATAGACTTAGTAGATATATGGCTCGTATCCCATTACCATCCTACTGTGTATATTTGGACTCCCGAGGTCAGCATCTGTGAGGTGCTATATCCGCTGAAAAATACGAAAAGAGTAATAGTGCGATTCAGGATTCGGACTGAAAATAATAATATTTCTAGAATCAGCGATGACAAAACCAGTAACTATCACTCATTTATAATAATTTTTAAAATAGTTTACGATAGACTAACAATTGTTTTAATTGAATCAAATTTTGAACGAAATTTTTCAAAATTTAATCTTTTCTGTTAGCACGCCATCTAGAACGCATAGTCTAAAACTTTCGAAATATAATTAATACATACTATTACCTATTCTGATTACATTTAAAATGTATGAATTTTTTATTTTTTGAATTTCTATCTTAACTGTGGGCAGATTTTCAGATGAGAAACGATTCGATATTAAAATTTGTAGGTATTTTTAGGTTGATGATTATATAATACGTATAAGTATAAAACCTAGGACCACATATCCTAGGGAAGCCTCCTCGTTTGCCACCGTTTTTGTAAAAAGTTTATAAATTTAGATGGATTTCTGTTTGTTCTTTGATGCAAAAACTACTGAATCTCTTAATAGCACTTTACAACAATATACTTTGTATATTAGAATAGCAGATAGATTAAAATTTATTAAATTATTAAATAACTTGTCTAAAATATGACTATGTATACCAAGTAGAAAAAATGTACCTATTCTAAGCTATTCCGTGCGCAGCGTATTGCGTGCGCAGGCACACCGTTACGTTTTCGAATTGAGAGCCTCGTAGCTAAGTGATTTAATAAGTCTACGATGAATTGAGAGGTATCGGGTTCGAATTCCGGTTCGAACAATTATAAATTAAATTATAATTTGTTCGGTGTCTGGAAGGGCTTGACAGTTGACAGTTGCCGGGCGAGTGTCTTAATACTGTCGCACCCGTGAGAATGCCATATTGAAGAATTTGCGAATATAACTATCCATAATTTGGCCGGCTCATTCGAAGTGATACCAAGGGCTCTCATGAATATCAGAATATTCAACATAAAACGGTATTTGTAATGTATTTCACTGAGTGAGTGAGGTTATCCCCCTTAAAAATGCCGCTTAAGTGGCGTAAAAAGCCGGCAACACAACCAATGCACGGAATGTGGCGCGGTTGTCCATGGACAGCGGTGTTCTCGTACCATATAGGAGATCCATCTGCTCCGTTGTCCGCTATTATATAAAAAAACACAGCAAGCGCGGTTTTATACGGACGTCCGTTTCTCTTACAATAAATAAGAGACCCACCCGATTCACTATCTGCTATACCATTAAAAAGTAAAATAGGAAGTCAAATTATCTATACAGTGGGCATATGTTGGTTAAGAAGAAACATTCGCGTGTGAAGGTTGCTTTAACACCATAAGTGAAAATGCTCTTGCCCCATCCCCCCCATTTTGACTGGTCAGTCATTCGAATCGCAGTGAACAATGCTGTTAGCCTAAAAACGATTGCAATTCGAATGCCAGTGGCAATTATTGCAACCAGATATATTAAAATTCCCGTATGGCCATATAGTGGCAGTAATTAATGTTACACTGTGTGTATCATTTCCCTGTGTAGACACGGACTCCCATTTAGAGAATAAAATTAAATATTTTATATATACTTTAAGTATAACTACAAAGAAAATGATAGCGTGTTTTATATATGCGTAAGTTTTACCTTATATACCAGCTTCTAGATATTATTAAAGTTTTAATTTATTACGTTTTTAAGTTATTTTCAATAAAGATTGTTTTGTAAGAAAAATTATTATAATTTATTAAATATTTAGGAAGATTTTCTAGAATTGTTAAAATTTCTGAAACAGCGCCATCTAGTAAAGAGTGTGAAATTATGTGTGTTATAAGTATGTTCCATACTTTATTATTTCTCTCTCGTTTCTGTTATAACAAATTCGTCTTAGCGAGAAAGTGACAGCATGTTAATTATTGTTTTAAGTAAACTTTTGTTATTGCTTCGAGAAGAGTAGTTAATGAATTATTATAGATGTAGAATGTTTTGTCACTGTCCTTTTACAGAGAAAATCAACTTGAATCAAGAAAACAAAACAAAAATACTATTTTAGAGTTATTTGACAGCATTTATATTCACTTTTTTTATATAACGGTCTATGAAGCGGGTAGGTCTCTTTTATGGTTGCTGTGACGCCGGCTTTTTAATCACTTGCGTTACGTAATAATTGAACAATTCTTTATTTAATGTTGGTAATCTTAGCGATATTTTTCAGATAGGTCACTGACCTATCGCTTAAGCACTGGCTTAAGCGAGACTAGAATCTAGACACAGGTTGAAATTTTTGCGTACTACATATGTTTAAAATTTATATTACGTACCGAAAAAGTAATAATAAATAAAAGGGCTCACGGTGTCATTGTAATAATAATAAAATTATAAAAGTAAAATAGGCAAGGTGTCAGATTCTTTTGGGAGGTTTTGTTGCCGTAATCACCACGCTTAGCAGGTTGGTGATGACAGATCATCATTTGAGAGCCTCGTGGCTAAGTGTCTAATAGGTCTACCATGAAGCCAGTGGTAACGGGTTCGAATCCAGTTCCGGACTATAATAAATTATAATTTAATTTATTCGGTCTCTGGAAGGGCTTGACAGTAGCTGGGCGAGTGTCTTAATATTGTCGCATGTATTGTACTGTATTGAGAGAGCTATGCTGACGCACAAATTAGGCCGGCTCATTCGACGTGATACCAAGGGCTCTTAGAATACTCAACGTAAAAGGGTACTTGTATTGTATTTCGTTGAATGAGTGAGGTCATCCGCCTTAAAAATGCCGCTTAAGTGGCATAAAACCCGGTAACACAACCAATGTGTGGCGCGGTTGTTCATAAGCGGCGGTGTTCTCTTACCATATTGGAGACCCACTTGCTCCGTTGTCCGCTATACTAAAAAAAATCTCCAGTACTCGGAAGGACGCAGATGCCCACCCTCCGATGAAGTGTCCTTCAGTCGCCGCTTTCATCACATTAGAAAGACTAGGAGTGGTACTATTCTGATCCCGTAACCACAAGACATATAGTGAGGGCAATGCTCGGAGTCTCGCTGCGAGATAAAATCACAAATAAGGTTAACCGCAGACGAACCAAAGTAACCGACATTGCCCGCCGTAGTAGTAAGTTGAAGTGGCCACCGCGTACCGAGAAGATTAGAGTGGTAAGTCCCGTCACTCCATGGAAAGACGTTCTCATTAAGGTCGCAGGTATTGCTGGATCCTTATGGTTCAAGATCGCAATATGTCTGTCGTAGGTCGTCTTTGAGGGAGGCCTATGTCCAGCAATGGACTTTAATAGGTTGACGATGATGAAAATAGGCATAAACTTAGCTAACCACAAAGTTATCCTGCAACATTGTTGAAAATTGTTGAAAATTGAACCCTAATAAGAGCCACGCTGAAGCATAAAAAACCCCAAGAAGATAAAATACCCCACGCCACGTATTTTGTCACACAAATTGAGCCGACTCGTTCGGAAAGATACTATGGGCACGCAGAACACTCAGCGTGAAACGGTACTTGTTCTGTTTGTTTTGAGTGGCTAAGGACATAGGAGGCCTTTGAAATAATACCAGCGGCCTAAAAAGGCAGCAACACAAGTAAGACGTGGACTATGGCGCGGTTGGTGATGGGCGGCGGTGTATTCTTACCATATGGGAGACCTGTCTGCTCCGTAGTCTGCTATACCATACAAAAAGGAAAATAGGAAGTCATGTTATCTATGCAGTGGGTATGAGAAGAGGTTTTTGAAACCTCATACGTCATAATTTGTGGTGAGAGTTACTAGCCTTAGGGTGCGAGGAGGGCAAAGACGAGAAGCGTTCGTCGCCTTACCTTGTGGCTGGCTATTAACCCCCATAGGAGCTTTCACCTAACCAGCATGGCTTGGTTTTTAACCCCCTTCAGCTCCCCACCCTCACTACATGGACCCAGTGGCGTTTGCTCCCCAACCCATACCACCTCTGAGATCCTAATCGATTCGCATCCCAGATTATACGTTATCGCAACCACTCCGCCGCAGGACCGACCATTTCCAATCTCAGTGGCCTTATTGTGACCGAACCTTTCGCATCACCGGCGACGGCATGACGGCAGACAACAATGTAACACTGTATGGATACATTTTCCTGCGTAGATACGGACTCCCACAAACTAATCGCAATAAAAGTTATATATACTCTAAGAATACAGAGAAAATAATAGCGTGTTTTAGGTAGACGTAAATTTTATCCTACTTTCTAGACTTTAGATGACATTAAAATATTTGTTTGTTATTTTTTTTAATTATGGTCAATTTAGACTTTTTGTACGGTAAATCTTTTTAATCCAATAGATATTTACACAGAAATTCGAAAAGTGAAAGATTTTCAGCAATTTGTCTGAAACAGCGCCATCTAGTAATAGTACCGTCCAAATTCTATTTTCGATATTTTTTAGCTCTGTCTCGTTTTTGTGGTAGCAAATTCATATTAGCGACAAAGTGACAGCATGTTTAATATTGGTCAAGTAAATTAACGTTTGAGAAGACTAGTTAATGCTAATATGTAAAAACGAATTTGAGAATATTTTGTCACTATCTTTCTACGCAGAAAATCAATTTGAAAGAAGAAAACAAAATATAAAAATATCATATTTTAAATTAGATAGTATTTTTATTATCTTACTAATATTATAAACGTGAATATTTTTATGGTTGGATGGAATTTTGCTCCAGGATGATTCGTGGATTTTAATGAAACTACAATTATATACTTTATACATCAGAATAACATGTAGGATACTATTTATAAAAATATGACGATATTGTCCAAAATATGACGGTAAGTGTCAAGTAAGTAGGAAAAATCTACCATCGGTGAACCATTCTGGCGTGCGCTGCCAAAACCATTAAAATTACACAAATGTAATGTATGATGGAAATGTTTATGCTAAATAGACCTACAAAAAAGCCCGCAACAGTATATATCTATATCTTATGTGTAAGCCATTACAACCGTTTATACAATAAAACCAGCCATTACAATAGTGAACCGTAACTAGTATAAAAATTGAAAATTTATTTCAAATGCAAACATATTTGGTAGTAATAAATGGATTCCTGAATGAAAATAATGATGTAACATAGGATATTTTTATTCGACTATATAAATGGAGAAAATGATTTTAATATATCAGTTTTTCGGGTTTTATTTGGATTCGGTTGGTGGCGTATCCGGCAGGATGATGTCTGCCCGGGACTACTATAATATTACCTATTATAATATAGTGATAAATGTTAGGGTCTTGCGGGTGAAGCTTACGCAATCAGTATCTTGGTGTCGTCGACAGAAGAACCTGTTATTTAAGAATTATATCATATCATTTTAACAACAAAAATTAAGTAGTTTATTAGTATTATAAAATATTAAATGTTTAATTGTTTTAAATGATTTCATACAAAAATATGATTATAATTTTATTTAGAGGCTCGCAGCTAAGTGGTTTAATAGGTCTACCACGTAGCGAGAGATATCCGGTTCATATCCCGGTCCGGACAATTATATATAAATTGCGGCGTTGGTGGCGTAAAAAGCCGGCAACACAACCAAAGCGCGGATCATGGCGATCATCTTTTACCATATAGAAGACCAATCTGCTCCTTTGGCCATTATACTATAAAAAAATATATATTCGATTTTAAATAATTGCTGATACCAAGATCTGTATCTTAGTTGAGTAGTGACATTAAAAAAGTTTAAGCTCAGCTTATCCAAGAATGTCCTGCTTTAACTTGGATTAAGATAAGGCACCACACGCGGTGATATTATGCAACTCAGGAGCTTTAGATTATCCAAAAGCTTTAAAGTATTTTAACACCAGAAGCTCTCCCTGTCTATGGGGTAGATTTGAAATATTTATGAACAATTATAGTGCAGGTGAAACAACCCGGAAGCCACACTTTAATTGTGTTGCGGGATTTTTATTTCGGTTAAGTTGTGGATGAGAGGTCTTGTGAACACCGCGGCGATGGTAAGAGAACAACGCCGCCCATTAACAACCGCGACACCGTCCGCGTATTCGTTGTGTTGCCGGTTTTGAAGTACCGGGTTCGAATTCTTGACAGAGGCGGGACTATTAATTCTGTGCACTAATTGGACCGGCTCATCCGAAGTGATACTGCGGGCCCACAGAACACCAGTGTGCAACAGTACTTGTACTGTAATAGTAGAGAGATGAGGCGACACGACACAACACGACATCCGCCTGCTACGTTACCCGCTGTACTAAAAAAAATCAACAAATGTATATGTTAGTGTTCTAGAACGTTATTAATAAATAGGGTCGTACCCTCTCTGAGCTAATAAATTAAAAATTAGATAATAACCCCGGACCCCTCTAATTCAATGAGGGAAAAACATCGCTTAAAGAGTAATGAAGTTAACCAATTTAGGAAATGACACATGTTAAAAAAAATTATATTGTCTATTTATTGAAGACAGGAGCCTTTTCAGAGCATCTAAGCAGTTTGATAAGCGAGAAGATAGGTATCGGATTTGATCCGCGGTCTGAATAAACATACGGTCGTTGGAAGGGTTTAAAAGTGACTGGGCGAGTGTCTCAACAATGTCTTAGCCGTGGCAGAGCCATACTGGCGCACTATTTGAGGCGGCTCATCCGGAGTGATACGGGCTCATAGAATATCAGCGTGATACTTGTGAGTGAATATCTTGAAGTGATACGTTTTATTGCAAAAGCCGGCAACACAACTAAATCGCTGATTGTTATGGGGTTGTTCATGGGAGACCGTGATCTCTTACCACCAAAGTAAATCTGCCTGCATCATGATAAAAAAACAAAAGCGCTCATTTTTACGGAGTTGTCTATGGCCGGCGGTGATCTCTTACCAGAAAGATAACCTG